>JAYRBW010079517.1:0-23957 GCA_036023295.1 Invenusta paracnida | reverse complement strand
GAAAATTGGATCTAAATCATGAATTCTCTCCTATTCTTTAATATGGAAAATTAGAAAAAGTGTCTGGTGGTACTAAAACACTGGCTATGCAACAGCAGACATTCAGTTTCATGATATGGGATGTTAGTACTAAACATCTAGGCGGTTGATTGTTGGGACCTCGTTCCATTAGGCTGGACCCTCTGGGCTCCCGGGTTAATATATGAATATTTTTAAATAATTTGTGATTCTTTTTTCAGAAGACCCAAACTTCACATACTCAAAAAGTAAGTTCACATTTTCGAATTTAATAATTTAGTTACTTTAGTCTTATAAACAAATTAGTTTTCAATTGCTCATGCTAAATTATATAGTGTAATATTTATAAGTAAATGAATGAGGCTCAATTAATTACGTGGGTACTACAAGCGTGTAAACTTAATAAAAGCTCTTTGTTATATCCTGCTGTTTAAAAAATTTTCATCTTTCTATTAATAGTCAGAAAAAACATCTTATAAGCATAAAAAATGACTGTGCATACGATGTTTTGAAGAAGAATTTAAATATAAAAATTTCAATATAAGAACAAATTAAGCCCCAAAACTAAGAATGAAAAGAAATAATTGTTAAATACTTGTATTAAAATTGAAAATAAAAAATGGTAATTACAGAGAAAAACATGAAAAGTATAAGTATAAGAAATTTCTTACTGGTTCTTTTTAAGCTGAAATAACCTGGAATTATGTATTGATAGAAAGAGCTGCGAAATTGTCATAACAAAAATTTGTCACCCTATCAAACTAGCCAATTAAAATTATGTTGTCGCATTGTAAAAGAAATTATGCATTTATCACGAAACAATTTCAAATTTGAATTGATATTATATAGATATACATTGATTTTAAAACAGATTTGATTCTGGTGAAAGGATTGAATGTACTTGACAATCACGGCCCGGTGACCGGGATAAGCCCGTATGGGGAATGGAACTTCAAACCAGCGAAATATCTAGTTAACAATGGTTACGTCAACAGATACTGGTCCTACATCAATAAGGGAATTGCCAGCAAAACAGATGAAATCTCTTCCGATCCGTTCCTTCTTCCGGATCAACTGGGGGGTTTGATTGGGCAGTTCACTCTCTCCAATGGCAAGTTCAGGCTCATACGCATCAGTGTTCTCTTCCCTACCACATTGTCCCATAATCAGAATTGGCGCTCAGCTGCTAAGGTCAAGTTCCCCTTCCAGTTGACGACGATGATTCAGTTCCGTGAGTTTGACGGCGGTCTTACTCCACCAAAGAAGCTGCAGTTTGTGATTGATGACTTGGGATTCACAGCTGGGGCTCAAGTGATGATTCCCGTCTCGGAAAAAGTGGACAGCTCTGCGATACCGCCGATTAAGCTACGCTTTCTTCTTTATAAGTAGATGTAAACAATGTGACACAATGTGCCTCATATAATGTACACAAATAGGATCTATCAATATTTACAATCAGTTTGCTCGAATATATACCTATTTTGCTTCACAAGCCTTTCTTCGTGTTGTTGTGGAGTTCAGACACTGTTCTAACTATTTCTTATCGTTATTAAAAATATTTTTTTAATATGTATTTGCTTCCAGAAAATAAGCATGCGTATAAGATAATTTTCATAAGCAAATTTCAAAATGTATTTTAGTTATAAAGTTGTAGATGATAATTGTATTTAATTTCGTCTACATTATTTAACGTAACTTCTGTCAGTGTAAGTAATGTGTACAATCATGGTTAGTTCATTCTTTTGATTTCAGTTGATATAAATTTGTTTAACGTTTGCCTTTGTGATATTTTTTTAATATCTAAATTGTTGAAGTGTGAATTCTCAATATCATACTAAACCATCCGTATTAAATAAACTTTCAAGTCTTCGAAATTAAAGGTGGGCCACAGAGGAATAAGTATGACAACGCAACTGTGAACAAAATCAACCTCTTTTAATCTAGCTAATGGTTATTATAGATAACTATATACAAAAATGTTAGGTACTAAACTTCGAAATTAATTATTTAATTGCAGTTCGTATAAACATTTCTTTACAAATATTCTTATTAAGAATACCTATAATTATTATTTTTTAAAGTTCTAACTGTTCGTAATAATTTGGATATTTAATGTCATAATAATGCTATGATTATTATAAACGATTTATGCCATTTGTTCAAAAATGGAGAATAAAAATATTAAAATTACAACAATGTTAATAATGCTGTAAAGATTTACTATTTTATAAGTACATGTCAATTTTATTAGTATAATTTTAGCGTAAACGCTTGAATATGAGACACTCAGTATATATACCGCATCGTCTAATTTATTACTAATCATATTTATTATTGTTTTAACTTATGGTTTTAACCATAGAAATTAATCAACTTAAACTTCAACATATAAGTTTAAACTTAAATGTCATCAATGTCTTTATCTGCTTCAAACTTCAACATAAAATAATTGACAATTAAACTCGACGTAATGGACCTCTTTAGCCTTCTATACATTACTCTTTCTGGACTACTTATAGACATAGCACACGGCTATGATAGACCAGTAAGTATATTGAATTATACTTTTATCTAAAAGAAAATATATTTAACATAATTATTGTTTTGGTGTTTTTGCAGTGAATTTTGTTCATAGTCATATAGGGATTTTAATTTGATTTCTCTTAAATGTTTCTTTAATTTAACTATCCCTATATTCGTACGTACATTTATACATTTATTTCTGTGCAAGGCTTTTTTATCAAAATTAGTTTAAGATCAAGGAATTAGTCCAGACAATCTTCTAATCCAATGACAAATACTATATAATTTTAAATAATAATAAGCAAAATATTAATAACAGTTGATAAAATTTTAAATGAGAATTACTGAAAATTTTAATTTAGATAAAAGTAGAAACATTCTTATTATTAATATTAAACACTTAAAATATATTGTGTACCTATTGACAGTTGATGACGTTAAAGTATACTATAAGTATACAAAATAATGAAAATATTAATTTCATATCCACTTAAACAAATTATGTGAGATACAAAATTAACAACGAAGCCATTACAAATGAGGTTAATCAAAATAATCAGGTTAAAAATGCAAAATACCATCAAAGCAAGTCGTTTGAAAGATAATTGCTCCGATAAGTAATAGTAGAATAGTAGTAGAATGCAGAATTCAGTTGCAAGACAAAATCGCCCAGTACTATAAGTAGTCATGACTTACAGTTACACTAGTTTTAAAGTTGATTTTTAAATATTTGTTATCTTTACTTTATTCGGTGCGGATTTTCTTATAGATAAATAGTTTTGTAACACGTAGCCGTAGCCGTAGTTATTTATTAAGTTATATTATTTTTAAAACATTTTAAATCATTCCTTTTATATGTATATAATTGAGCTAACTTCTTTTTCATCGATATATTTCTCCCTGTTCTACTACATTTATTAGGCTAAATCTTAGCCATATTGTTTGTTACAAATAATATTGTTTCATCGTTAAATAAGAATTTTACTGAAAACATATTCATTGCAATATTCGAAAAAGAGGAAACAGTGTGCGGTCCATACTAAAAATGGTATAGCAAGGCGGGCGCCCGAGGAATTCCTTGGGATTTTTTTTTTTGTGATTCTTGGGATAGTTGTGAAATGTTTCCCATAGGTCGCATTTCTTTCCGAATTTGTTTGAGATCAAACCCTAGATTGACTGGACTATTGTGTAATTTACTATTCATCTGACAATCTTTTAATTAACAAACTAGTCAAAACAGTTTAATCATAGAGTAATTAAACATAAAGGTTTGATTCTTAATGATTTCATATACAGTGCGCTGTAAATTTTCGTCAATAAAAAATTGTTTTATTTTGATAAAATTTATTTAAATGGACCCTTAAAAGTAGTATCAAATATTTTTATTGTATTAGTTTTAAGAGCAAATACCCATATTCAAACAATTTTAACATACGTAAGTTGTCTGCAAAATACAAATTATTGCCTTCACATCTAAACGTGTTTCACTACAAAAAACGATTCAATTGTTATGAATTTTAAACGATTATTTAGAAAAATATTTTGTGTTACTTGCACAAAATACTCCTGGGTATAATTAAAACTGCATGCAGAATCCATGAGAGTTGAAACTCTATGTTTAATTACTCTATGAGTTTAATGTACATATTTATAATGTACATATATAATGTACATACATTAATGTATATATTGATATTTGGGATTGTTCAAGATTTTATTCAATTTGTTGATTATATGCTTGCTTAAAGTTTAATTGCCAACCATATAAATTTTCAGATCTGTATGTTGTAAATACAACATTTTAATTATTTATTCATATATATATATAAATAGATAAATGGATTGTTTTAATATTTTATTTGCATAATGAATAACTCTCACTAATGCTTAGATAGAAGCTGCGGTATCGTCACTGTGGGCAAATTTCAAGTGGTCTATCTTGTTCAACGTCCACTAATGTCCGTATTTAATTTTAACTGAGCATATATACATATGTAAAAGGGGATAACATGTTCATTAGATAGTATATTTATTCATTGGAAAAACGCATCCATCGGCTTTTCTTGGTATATTGTTTTGGTCAAAGAGTAAAGAATAAACAGAGTGTGGACTTCGAGATATCTCATTTCTATATCTGATTATAATTACAAAACTTTACCGGTAGAATCAGTTTAATATTGTGTAGAATTTATTTTTATTATTTTTAAAGAGATATGAAATAGTTGTAAAAATACATGTTATACATGTATACTACTTTTAGTTTTCTAACTTTAAATTAAAAATATATTAAAATATAAGTTTTGTTATAAAATATAAATATTTTTCAAATATTAGATACAATGTTTTCGTTAAATAAACTTAATAAAGGTAAGACATTATTAAAAATATATTTTTTAATAAAATGCAATGATGCATGCATTGCATTGGTGTCAATATAATTATAAATTATATTGATTCATCCAAGTCACAAAAGCTATTATTTTAATTATTTTAATGATATGCATCCATTAAAAATCTTTGATATTTTGATATATCCATTGATAAAGCTGTCGCATCGGGAAGTTTTAATGTTTCAAATTTGTATTCTATGCACATTCTATGATTTTATTTTTTCGTCAATTTTTAATGTGTCTATGAACCAGCCAAGATATAATATTAAATTAAGCAATTGCAGTATATCATTGATTTTCAAAAAATTTCTTATGAGTATAATGTACTTTTCAAAACAATATGCTATAAAAGTTGGCAATGTCTTCAATACTAAGATGTCATAATGCCAATAATAGACTACCAATGGAGTAATAGTGATCTATAGGCATGAACATCCAAAAATAAAACAACAGAATTAATTCATCAATTGTAATTTTTCCGAAGCAGAGCATTTATTAATATCCAAGAATTTAATAACGAATATTTATTTATGTTCTGGAGTTTTAATATAATATATGAACCAATAAAATCAATTTTGAAGGAATGCAAGATGATGTAGTGATATTCAACTTCCCATACATGTATGTATTACAAACATATATTTACTAAGATTAAAACTTATTTTATTATATTTCATTTAGTTAAAATGGACTTTTGAGAAATAAACAAATTGTTTACGCTTTTGCATAGCAACCACCTTGGAGTCGACGCTCTGTGTATTCATTACTCTATGGTTTTGGTGTTGAGTATTGATTTCAAGTATGTAGTAGCTGAATCAAAACACGTAGTTTCAGTTTTTATCTATATATATTGATTCTCTAATCCCTCTGTTTATCCGTGACATATTAAATTTAGTAGTTCCTGAATTTGAAAGGGATTCCTCATAATAATGACAGTAACATCTTCCGAATACTTGGTCTCATCGAGCGAAACATGTCACAGATTTTGTTAATTGACTATATATAGTCCTCCCAGAGTTTAAATGTCACTATCAAATACTAAACGAACTATATATCACTCAACTGTGATTGAAATATCTTCTGTTGGCATGCGCAAGAAGAGAATAATGGTTATAGCGCACCACAGAAATCTAATTTATCTATAGTACAGCTTATCTATTGTATATAAAAGCGATATTAAAAAATAGAAAAGGCAACAGTAGAGCCGATAATACCATAAAAAAATAACATTAATTATGCAAGAAGATAAAAATTGGCATTTTCAATCTTACTTAAATTTAAGAAATTCTATGCAAACACCCCATCATTTTAATGGATTTTTAATTTCTGTATAGTACTTATCATAAAGATAGCTAATGTCATCTTTATTTGAGGTCCCTAACAATAATCCGATCAGAGCAACGCACACAATTCTTTAAAACCTATTATTGAAAATTCGGAACTTTATATCTAGTTTTTTGTGCATCAACATTTATATACAAGGCTAAAATTAAGTCTCATTATTATAAATTACTTGTTACAATTACTTCAGGTCAGCAAAATCTTACTTGCAATATTTTTCATAAATTTTAGACAATGAATGCAATGTGCGTTTTTTACTCTGAATCTTTACAATCTTTCATATAATCGCAGAGAATCAGTGACTTGGGCCAACAAAATGTCAAGCTTTACCTAACCCTACTAAAAGGAACTGATTGGAAAGCCGAGTGCAACACAGAAGGACGCTTACCTCGGTACCAGCCGAATTGTCTCTACAGCTTCAAGTGGTGTGTCGACACCCATGGAACAAAGTGAGTTCAATTAATTATCGTGTGATTTCTTTGGCTAAGCGCACACTCTGATGGGGTCAATATTTCTGAAATACTTTTTTTGGAATAAGTAATAAGTAACTTGTCAATACCGCAGTTATCGTTGGACATCAACCTGTATCAGTTTTATATTTGTGATGCACTGAGGAAGCCGTAAGGCGAAACGTATGCAAAATACAAAATAAAGTATCTGAAGACTCTGTGTTTGATTTTTTTAAATTAATTATCAATCTACATATATTGTACATGTACATATATATAAGTTGGCAAGCTATTTTGGTAAACGGAACACAAAAGCTACGATACAACCATGGATTGTATCGTGTACAACCATTGCGTAAATAGAAAAAATCATTTCTGCCTAGAACATACCTACATCTCAGTCATCCAAAAAATAGTCATTAAAAATTAATCCAATTTTAAATATTCAAAATCTCATGAAAATTTATCAATGAGATCTTGAGAGATAGAATTTGTTATTTGAAAGATATGTATAATTATCGCCAGCAGTATGAAGACGAGTGAGAGTAAAGGGAAACATTATACCCTCAGTCCTAAAAGTCTGCGTGCATTAAATAATAACTAAAATAGCTAGAATAAAACACATTTATGTTTAATAAAATAAAGAATAATTTGAATTCACATAATTAAATCAGCTAAACAAATCTATTGCCACCCAATCGTAAAGCAATTTGTCGACGCACATTCCTTTGGTCAGCCTCAAATTTCATGTCTCATCGGTGTAACTGATTCCAAACATCAACTACTGCATTATGCAAGTCATCTTGGTTCACAGGGTCACGAAGTTCTACGTGATCAGCAATTAAACAAAAGAAAGTCCCTTGTCTTGGGGGTTAACATCAGGGCTCTGTGCTGCTGGTAGAAGAATGCTAATTGTTGGATGGCTGGCCTGCACAGCTGCAATAGAAGCTTTGTTATATTCCAAAACGTGTGGAGTGGCATTGTTAACTGCAGGCAGAATTTCCTCATCCAATAGGCGACAGAAGAATGGTCCATCATGGCCGGGAAACATCTTTCCAATAAGGATTTCATCGACGGTAGTAATGACTATTACGTTCATAGAGCTTTCTTTCTGCTACAGGCCATAATCCAACTTTTACATCCCATACTGCAGGACTGATGACAGCCACAAACATCATTTTTTAGGCATGCGATGGAGGTTTTTCAAAATGGGAATTCCTGCAACGGTAGACATGTTTCTACCGGTGAAAACAATACCACCATTTCTTATCCAAAATTTGCAGTTAACCTTGAACATTGAGGGTTGACATTGACAAATTCAGCTGGCTATTGAATATTTTGATAAGACAATGGAGGCCGTGAAACTTTTCAGCAGATCTTCATTTTGAGAGCACTGCGAATTCCATTCGCAACATCGTGAGAACAATGCAGTTGTCTGCCTAATCTGTGACAAGAGCTGTTGTTTTGCCGATCCATTTGAATTAGCCGCTCAGTATCATTTTGAAATTCTGGATTTTTCACCTAGCTAGGTCGACCAGATCGCGTTTTGGACCATATATGACCTTCTTCTTGATATTTCTGTAATAAGGAAGATGGATAATTTCGACCAAACCTATTTTCTGCACACTGGTCTTGCAGTGATTCCCTTGCAACATTGTCTTTTATTTTTTTATAGTGTATTAACATATCAAGCGGATCTTTTTCAGAAGGTTCGTATGCTCTGTTAACTCTAGAAAATTTTAAAGTAACTAATTTTACGTGACTCTATTAACTTAATTAAAATGCAAGAACGCAACCAATCAATGGCTGTAGCCAATCAAAGTGGACAATTAGACTATACAACTTAACCAAATAATAACACATTTCGTTGTTTAATTACCACTGAATTTAAATTTATGCAACGCAGGCTTTTAGGACAGAGGATATTTTTTATATTTTTTATAATATAATAGTACTGAGTTGCGCTTGCCATCTTATAGTTAATTGTCTCTTATAAGTTTTAACCGAACATCGATATATTTGTTAGGTACGAGTCTGCCTATATCTAAAAAACTAATTCAGACATATAATTTTAATAAAAAGCACCAAAGATTTTTATTTTCAAAATAGCAATAAAGTAAAAACACGTAATTCAGCTTATGAGTATATGAAAATAAACCTAAAGAGAAACTGCATCAGAAGAATTTTAAATTATTTTTAAATTTCTTTCTTGCTTATGAAACTAAATATATAATATGCGAGTATGAACTTCATTTTAAATAAGTTTTATGAATATATTAATGTTTTCTAATATCATCAGCACTGGCATAAACTTTGAAGATGTTATCCTAATATGTCTTCTTCCACTCAACTCATCTGTAGATGTAGTATCTCTGATAAGACCTGCAATATCAGATATAGTCGATTCCACGATTTTACACAGGGTGATTTTGGATGCGAAATGGTGGACCATTACACTCGGACAATGCCGGTTTGTTACTATTTCTTAATCAAATACCAATATATCTACATATTATGTAGATAACATGTATGCTTGCACTCTGTCGACTAAAAAAATAATTACAGCGTTTTAAATTAAATCTAAATGGATTATATATATATATTTATCAATATGGAAATTCATGATTTGATACATATAATTCACAGTAGTATTAACTATAAAACGGGAAATCCACTATACTGCGCAATTTTATCTATGTTATTTATATCACTTTCAAATATTTTTATCAGTACTATGTTTTTTTGTATATTATTTATAGGGCCATTTATATAAAAGAGCATTTTTAAATATAGAACTTAAATAGTTATGTCCAAATAAAAATATGTAAAATATTATATGAAGTCACCATCAGCGGACTCACTCGTTGACGCATCAAGGTAAAACCATGCAGTTTAAAAACGTTCAATTTTAGAAAGTCTGTAAAATGTGCAAATATCGTAATTGTTCTATTTTAGCTATAATTTTAGAGACCGTATCATTATGAAATTCAACATGATAATAATTACCACTCGAACATTAATGCACATTTTTCACTATACTAACTAGTAGTAGTTAAAAACGTTCAACTTTCAAAAACGCGTTATTTTATTAATGACCATATGTATAAGTTTAATATGTATATACTTATTTGTAGTATTTCTTTTTAAAACACTTATTAAATCATATATTAGCAATTATTCGAGAGATATAACTAAGATACTTAAAAATATAAAAAAATTTAAGTAAGTTATAATAAATATTGGTTCAGATATTTTTTTTAACACCGGCGTTAACAGTTAACAGTTAAAAGTGAAAACAAATTAATGAACTCGCTACATAATAATTGTTAATAGTGTTAAATTACTTTTTAAATAAAACTTAACACTAATACAGCTAAGCTATTTCTTAATGAAATTTAACACTGCCACGACTATAGAAAGAAATAAACAACATTAGAACGGAAATTTTGTTTAAAATGTGGCACCACCGAGAACTCTTACCCGGGTCAAAAAGGCCTCTTTTTAATATTTGGTATGGTAAGCAAAGATCGGGATAGCTCGGTTATTTGAGCAGCTATTGACAAATGGCTTTCATTGCTAGAATATGCAGAAAGTGTTACGAGTAAAGTCTCGACAATGTCACCATAAGATATGCTTGAATCGGGTAGTATTTCTGATTTGAAAATTCTCCCTTTATCGCGCCTATATATAAGCGCTGTTTTGAAGCAATCGATACTCCTGCATTGAGTTTCCAATAAGAATGCGGCATTGTACTATGGCGGACCAAAGGGTTCATCACTTATATCTCACTTACGTGATAAATAAGTCACTTATTTAAAAAATAACTCACTTATTTAAAAAATAACTCACTTATTTAAAAAATAACTCACTTATTTCATAAATAACTCACTTATTTAAAAAATAACTTACTTATTTTATAAATAACTCACTTATTTGATAATTAACTCACTTATTTAAAAATAACTCACTTATTTAAAAATCTAACTCACTCATTTAATAAATGGACAATTTCCCTTCTAGTTGTTATTGATTCATTTCTATGGCCACGACAGTTATTACTTCCACGGACTAAGTAACGCCTAAACCGGTATAAATGTTGAACACTGGTAGAAATGAAGAGTTAACAATAACAGTACTAACATTTACACGCTTACCGGCGGTTTTAATTCTAAATGTGAACTGAATAATTTTATTCTTACTATTAAAGAACATTGAAATATTAAGATACTGACACAAAAATTAATAATAAATGATGTTATCGTAATTATATTAAAACCAAATTACATTGAACCAACTGAATATCGTTATTCACTATAATAACCTCTTTGTAAATGTCATTGTTTTTACAGCATTTTGAAATATTGATATTTACTAACTTTATTATAAAGTTCTTATAATATTTAATAGCCGTCATATTAATAGTTTAGTGAAATGTGGTCAATTTCATTTCCCCTCCATTGCCTGGTGCGGACCGTGGCATGCGCAAGAGGCTATATAGACAAAAAGAGTCATTATATATAACTTAATTTATTAACGCAACTTTTATTGACATTTTCAGAAGCACCTTCGGATAAAGGTGACTGCTTTCAGAGGTAATGATATAGATAATGCAGATATTAAAACCGAAAAAGAATTTTCTATATATCCCACAGGGAGAGAGATGTTCAAAGAAATTCCATTTCAGACAAAAGAGGGAGAGTAAGATACAACTCCTTATAATAATTTCTCTTTGCTTGTAATCTGTTCATTACCAGAAAATGTGTAATATCGTAAAATCGTTTAAATATTTATAAATTCAGAGCAAAGTTTTTATTTGAGAGTTTGTTATACCTACTGTTGTTTATTAGGTATTACATGTCTGTTACTTTTTATTTAACGCAAATATTTCATAATTTTAATATAGGTTATTTAAACCTTTAACTGTGCATTCATTATATAACAATCGTAAAAAGCTCTGTAAAGCGTTCAGTAATTAATGTTAACAAAACATCTCATTTAGTGGAAGGAACGATTCAATAAATAGAATAAATATCAAATTCATTTATTCATATTACAAAACGTCTTATTTTAGAAGCTTCCTATTTTCTCTGTTTTATATCATGCAGAGAATTTTAAAATAAAGCCTATTTTTATGCATGTCCTGATAACAATAAAAATTACTCAATTTGGTCCTTGCGTTATTTGAATCCAGAATCGTTCATGACGTATTATCAGAAATGTTTCAAAACTGAAAACAAACGTTTTCTGACACTCATATTGTTTACAATTTTACAGATTGTATGGCGTAAATACTTTAATGTCGATAGTTATTAGCATATGTAGATAGTTGGTTTACTTTAAGTACATTGATTGGTTATATAATTGATTAATTTCTATGGTTATTAGCTGCTAAACTATATACTTTATACATACTTTAATTTTATTGCATTTTTTTTTCAAATTCATACTAGATTGTCTCCACTTAAAATCTGATTTAAATACTTAATCGCTAACAAAGAATGTGTATATTTATTTTAGTTTTATATCAAAATATTATCAAAATGTTTCCTAATTACCTCTTTCAAAGTTTACTCCAATTGAAATAATTATTTATGTACATATGTTTGTATTCCTTTTAATTTGAACAGATTGATCTTAAAGATGGAATTTGGTTGTCTATCTGACTGTCGCACAGGAACATACTGTCATATTGACACTAATGGAACGTAAGTTTATATATATTGTCAGTAGTAATACAAGTAGTATATATATCTATTTATATTAGGATTCAAAGACTACTATAATATGCCCTGATTTAAAGTAGTTATTATTATGATCATTCATATATTTACTTATACATTATATTACATTTATACAATGTCAGTTACCATGCACATATCACTCCATTTACGAATCCAAGGGGAGGGGGGGGGGGGTCCCCCCCCTGGGAGATTAAAAAAAGGTTTTAAAAAAGGTTTTTAAAAATCTAATTAAAAAATTTAAATGCATTCTAGACATCAAGAGCTAAAATTTCCCGGCACTACGCTACTCGCGTAGCCATAATGCCCTTTTGATGTTGTCGTTGAATTCTTTCTAATCCAACCCACCCGTAGTAGAAAAGCTGGATCTGTCCCTGCACTCATTATAATTTTTCAAATAATTTAAATATTTAAAAAATTAATACAATTAATCTATATTTCTTATGACACCTTTAGGTAGGTGCATTGCATTCACTAAAGTAAGGGAAAATAATTAGTACATATAAATAACAATATATTTCCGTGCATTTTTAGATGCGTATTAGCGAATATCATTAAGTTATATAAAAGTATAATGTATGGAAACTATAGTGAAACTATCTTTATGCATAATAAATTATATAATTTATAATTTCGTAAGGCTTGCAGTTTGAACTGCAACTCTATTCATACATATAGTATTACGATTCGGAAAATGTATTCAACATTCATTTTTTTGACTTACGAATTAATCACATATACTAGGCTAGTTAAAATGATTTTAAAATAGTATTAATAATAATATGGTATACGAATTATGTAGTAAACCCAACTATCTTTAGTATACTTTTAAGAGATAAGATTTTTAAATATATATAATGATTTTTGATTACAAATTGTTGATAACTTTTATGATTTATTAGTAGTAAGTCTGGTGGAGCACTTGCACATCCCGTGACCTCCCTCCCCGCCCCGCCCTCCCCCCCCCCCCGACCAATCACATTCGAGAGTGACTTTAGCCAATGACAGGGCTCACACAGTATAAAAGGAACGCGCGCGTTCGTTACAGCTCATTCTGCTTTTACATTTTACTGTCGGATGGTCGTCTCCTCGCCGGAAGATTTTAATTAAAAGCAGGATTATGTTCTAGTATTAAATCGTATTTAAGGAAAAAACTTACTGGAACACACATATTTAATACTTTTCCATTAATCAGAGGCAAACCATAATCACGCGACAATTATACATAGGTTACATTACGCCGTCCGACAGTAAAGGTAAGAGCAGAACGCGCATGTTCCTGTAATACTGTGTGAGCCCTGTCATTGGCTGAAGTCTCCCTCGAATGCGATTGGTCGCAGGGGGACGGGGGAAAGGGAGCAGGGGGAGGGGGGGCGGAGGATGTCACGTGATGTGCTAACGCTCCACCCTCCTTACTAATTTTATTGATTGCCAATTCGAATTTGTGTGTTATAAATACTATGTACTCTATATTATATATATGTGTGTATGTGTATGTGTGTTTATCCGTGTATGCGTGAATGCTCTATTAAAAATATGATATAGTGCATTGGTCATTATATTCTTTTATAAATGATCTTCAGGCCGAGATGTGTCTCAGGAACTGATCCCCGGGCTGATATAGAGAAACCGGAAGTTATAACACAAGACACAAGACGTCCGAGTATAAGACATACAACCAAAGGTACACTCGTCTAACAAATTCTTAACGACTATTGAACAAAAGAATATTTATAAGGATATTATAAGCTGCTAAAACTCCATAAGGAGGGGTTGGGGGCTTTAACGCCGGTATCTCAAATTTTTTCTCTTGATTTTTTACTGGAAAAAAAAATGTGCTTCTTCGTCTTTTCCATGATATTTCCTAAATTATAGTTTAATAACTCATAGCACCATATTCACTATTGTGCAGGCCAAAGGGGCCCGTCATGTGACCACAACCCCTAAAAAAGGCAACCGTTTTGTCAAAAATGATAACTGAAACATACCAAAAACCCTCATTTAACCACATGGGAAGTTTCACAAGTCAACTCTATCGGGATGTTTAAAAATTGTAGGTGGGCATAAATAGCCCCACTATTAATGAGCCCCCCTCCCCCGTGGGATATGGAAGCTAAAAAAAGCCAGGTATGGAGAGGGCTAAAAAACATTTGGCATCATTGAAGAAAATAGTGTTATTTAAAGGATCAAAAATATATTGACGGAGAACTCTCTTGACATTGGGATTTGTACACGCTGAAAATGTTATCCTTTTATTAAAGCTGCGTAGAACTTTTATACAATCTACTTGTAGTTGTCTGCCCCAGAAATTTCTTGTAACTAAACCTATAATAAAGTTATTGAATTTTAATATAATCAAAGTTGTCGATGTATGCCTAGATAGTTTAAATATATCAATGAAACAAACAAAACGTTCATAGAATATTAAATGGATGAAATACTTGACAATTTCTATACTGTCTAATTAAAACTTTCTGTAATTCTATTAATTGTTCTATTTTAAATGTTTAAATTTACTGAAGATAAAATAAACACAGAACTGTAAAAAACCTGTATTATTCTGTATATATGCATATACTCGTATTATACCTATGCTTATGATCTTTCTGCACATCGAACTAACCTAAGTTTGGGATGTTCTATTACGGTATATATAGGAATACCTGTGCCGCCATCCAGCAAGTACGTATGCCTTGCCTGCAACGACTGCACGGCCCTATATCAACCACTATATCAACCAGCAGCATACGAAAACTGTGAACATTACTGTTTTGTAAGTATTAAATCAATATATCAATATTTCAGTCATCGATTTATATAAATAAATATTTCAGTCATCGTGTACGTTCTTTCCAATACATCGTGTGTTGGTTGCCTAGAGTAAGTATAATATTTGTAAAAAGTTCGAAGTCTACTTGTTTATCAGATATATATATGCAAAGTCAGCATTAATATTCATGTGCATAGGAACACAAACTCTAGACACAAAATTCTAATTTTAAATCCTCATTTATTGCTACTTACCAATTAGTTTAGATAAATAGCTTATTTGTAAAGTTACTTTCATTGATAAATTTATCGATTATCTGCAAGTAACAAAACTGTCTTACCTATATAGTCATTACTAAGTACTTAACCATTACTTCAAGCGGCCTTTACATAAAGGATAAGTAACAGAGCACTTCAATTTGAAAATACTTCCCGATCAAGGCATATTTACTCAAAAAATTTCAAAATATGTCATAATAGCAAAATTTTCCACAGTTTATGACAGTGAAAGTAGTTTTTCAAGAATTACCTGTAAATGTGACCAAACGTGGAAGGTTTTTGGTGATTATTTAATTATATTTTCCTGATATAAAAATGAGCTTTTTGCCATGTCAATTATTACAGAATCCGAAAATATAACTGAATGTGATTCCATAGAATACTCGTACATACAATAATAGATGTAAAATAAAATCTGTTATCTACCTATGTATCGATTTCTTTTAAAGAAAAATACAATTCAATAACTTACATATAATACGACATAATTATCCTCTGCTTTTATACGCCATATATATGGTTTGCAATTAACACGTTAAAGATATATACTTTTAAACACTTTGTTTCCATGCATTATAGTCATATAAAACTAAAGAAGACCGCATCGATAAGGGTTGTACTCGCTACTGTCAGGAGACAGAGAACATGAAGTGCTGCCTGGGAGTCAATTGCAATCAACGCCATAGCTTCAAATCAGCCGCCAACGGTCGGACTCATCAAGGTCCTGTACTTCTAGCATCCCTGCTGGCCGTGGTGTCTTACAATTTCAAATTTATATACACTCTGTAAACGGCATGCACTAGGCATACAACAAAACAACAAAAAATATTCAGTGGTAAAATATTATAATTTATTAAATAAAACCAATATAAGTAGATGTAATTTCTAATCAAATAAAATTCTTTCCTGGTCAAACATGGTAATATTGTTCACAAATCTGTTTACAAAATTTGTAAGATTTAAGTACAATTTACATTGTTCTTAGTTTATGAAATTTAAAATAGAATTCAAAGTATCCCTATATGAAAAGTTAGTTGTACTAACTTATTCACCCAAACACTGTTATACAGATTTTTGAGTTCGATATCAATGTCCATCCATTGTCACAGTCTGATGTATCCCAGTTTACACTTATTTATATATGTACATATCATAAGGTCAAATCAATGTAAGCAAGCCACATGTACTTTTACTGTATATAAGTATAATGCGGCAAAAATAACTAACTCTTGCTCCTCTGTAATATTTGTATAACATATATGTAGTTAATTTAACTATTTATTTGTATACTCTTCTCATGCAATATAATATGTATACTATTTGAATTATCTTTTATTGTAAATAATCCTATATTTCGGCATAAAATAATGAAATTTATTTTGTTTATATCATTATAGGTTTTCTTTTATTATTAAACTGCCTATATAGTAAAAATATTATTTTGTATTATTCAGGATCTGAATAGCCCTTTTCAGCTATCGTAGCATGTATATTTTCATTGTAATTTACATATACATATGTAGAAAATTAGAAAATACTAATAAATAAGTCTACTGAATAACAATTGTTATTACTATGTGCAATTATGCAGCTATGTGCTACTATGTATTATTATACAATTAAAAAATTTACAAAATTTACAAAATAAAAATTGCGTAATACAGAATTAAAGAAACTGCATATATAAGGATTCGTCAAAAAATCTTTCCCTGTTTCAATTTTGGAAAATAAAGCGCATGTTTGTAAATCGAAAAGCACTTTTTAAAAAGTCTATTTTATATTTTTAATTAATTTAAACAAAAAATGGCATTAGTAAACATTTTAAATATAAAATGAGTTAGGCATCTTTTAATTAATAAAATTGTGGTTCTCCCTTTGCAACATTATATAATTATGAAAGAAACGAATCACACTGCCTGTGTTGCTGTAAAAACTAAATTGTTTACAATTTTTTGGAGATCCTTTCCTGATTGACATGTATTACAAGAATAAATTGGCATGATAAATTAATTAAAATATCTTTTAATTATTGTATAATGGATTTTGATTTAAAAAAACTTTGAAACATGTATACGGTTAATTAAAATATTCAAACCGGGATTCCTAAAATTTTAATAGTAGAACTAAAGTTTTAGTAGTTAAAATATTTATTATTTTAGAATATATGATTCCAAAATAGATATGCATTTCTTTGGTGTTACGAGAAATCCCTCCCCGGGAAAAAGACAGAAATACTAAGATTCAAGGAGCGGAGTGTTGCTAATTCACGATATTGTAGATAATTATAAAAAATATACTATTGCAAGCAGGTGTATTATATATGTCAATATCATAAGATAGGTCATCAGTATCCAAAAGTTCGACTGCACGCTCACACCAGGCAGGAAAGAAAAATATTGTGGCAAATGCCTTCTCACGAAATGCCATCGAAGATGTTGGATTAGAGGAAGAAAATATTACCACGGAAGTTACCATCTGTTAGGTACTAAATTGTTTGCCAGTGAACTTAAAGCTCATTGCTGAGGAGACCGGAAAGGATGCAAAACTCCAGAAAGAAGTTATTGCCATAACAAGCAAAGAATGGACTGACGCTCAAAACTTTCTCTGGTCTTTCTGTTATTCGTAAGGAGAAAAGAACAGTTATTCCTAATTTTCTGGTGTCTCTCGGCGATCAATGTTAACAAGATCACAATAATAGTCATTTATTAAAATAGTCTTGAATATAAAAAAAACCAGACACGACTTATTAGAAGTGCAACAAGAAATCCAATATGTAACTGCTGTTACTATTAACCAGGAGCTGAAATCATCGAAGGGTGTGCATACTCATCTCCCGGAGGCAAACAAAATCGTTATTAAAAAAGCGGTAAAATCAGCTAAAGAAGCTGCGATAAGTAACCCTTTTGTACCCATAAAGAGAGTTTACCGAGAGGCTTTCGAAGCAGTCGATTTCAATAACGAAGAAGTTATGGATGAAATGCCGTCACTGGCAAAATACAGATGCAGCTTGTACCGTTCAAGGTCAAGTCGGTTACCCGTCCTTCCTCATACGCGTGGAGAAATTGATTTGACAGGCGAATGGACAACAACGCTAGATGGTCGAGAATTTATTATTGCCAATGATGGGGTCGATGATAGAATACTCATATTCGGTACTCAGCAAAACATCCGGTTTCTTTGTGCAGCTAATACCGTTTTTATGGACGGCACCTTTCAGATAAGTCCGGAAATGTTTCATCAAGTTTACTCGTTGCATGTGATTATTGAGGGAGTTATGATTCCTGTTAGCATATGCCTACTACCTTCCAAAGATGTCATTACATATACAAGAATGTTTAATCTTCTACAGGCTGCAGCTCAACGCATTGGCCTGCGGTTTGAACCAACAGAAATTTTCATTGATTTTGAAAGTGCTGTTATTTCTACTGTGGCACAACTATTTCCGAGAACTCGTCTTCGTGGCTGTTTATTCCATTTTGCGCAAGCGATCTGGAGAAATGTTCAGAAAGCAGGGCTAACCGCTCGTTACAAAAATGATGCAGCATTCAACCGGGTCGTTCGCAGATCATTGGCGCTACCTTTACTCCCACCTGAGCACGTTGAAGACGTTTGGATGACCGCTTTAAATGAAATGGATAATGGCGATGTAGTTGCAATTCGTTTCCTTGATTACGTCACGACGACATGGGTGGATCCCTTAACTGCCAAATTCCCTGTTGAAATGTGGTCACATTATCATGCCATACATACCGTGCGGAAAACTAATCATCTGGAATCATGGCACAGTAAGCTGAAAAAAGAGCTTGAGCGTCTTCATCCAAACATGTTTCGTGCCATTGAACTGTTCAAGGAACAGCAAAGGGAATCGGAGCACAGTATTCGACTACAGGCTGGAGGGCCTGCTCCTCAACAACGCCTAAAATACAGGATCATTACAGATCGTCTAATTCGCCTGAGACAGCGTTTACAAGATGGGTTCATTACTCCATATCAATTTGCTGGTACCGTAGGAGGGGTAATGACTTTTAACTTTCGTATTTTAACTATTATATTTAATGTTTAATCACTATTTTTTAACTATAGTATTTTGACTTTCGTATTTTTTTCAGTATTTAACTATTTTAATACACGTAATTACTGTTGATTTTTAATTTTTGTTTTTTAGGTGAACTAATACTTTCTAGGTTCACAAAAATTAGTTTAGGTGAACTGAGATTAGGTGAAACGATATTAGGTGAACTGAAATTAGGTGAAACGATATGACACCGTATTAATAACTATATGAATACATTTTAATATTTTCAGTTTTAACTGCATTTAAATCTAACTTATTATACTTATGTTTTCCTTTACAGTTCATCGCTAATGTTTATTTTTAAATAATTTCAATATATTTTGTAGTATTATTTATCAGATTTAGAGAAACATTTCGGCATTGATTATATAAGTTATACTTTAAATTATGAAATATACGAGAAAATGGCTACCTCTATCCATAGAACATTGATATATAAAAGTCTATATAAAGTAACCCATTAAAATTTGATATTCACATAAGAACATACTTAATAAATAGTCGTGAGTACAAATGTATTATATTTTTTGACAACTGAAATACTTTATGATAATTTCAAAATAGCAATAAGTCTTTTAAATATTTTACAACTATCATTTTAATATACATATAACATTTTAGGATTCTTAATTTAATACACAAATTATTGAATTAAAACGATTTTCTGTCGATAAATCTAGATTTGAAATCTAGAGTTAAAACTTTGTATATTATTACATTGTGCCTCTTATTGTATTTTGAAGAATATTTATTTTCTTGTTAACCATGTAAGTTAAAATGTTCAGTCTGTTTAAAAAGTTTAAAAAAGTATCTAGATTTCAATACAATTAAACTATTTCAAAAATATGACGAAACATATTTTCTTAGTGTATGTATATTTCTTGTTAACAAATGATAGGCTACGTGTTAATAAAGGTTGCTTGTCATACATACTACATATATCATTTACATAATTTAAATATATATATATACATAATCTATTTTCGAAAATTTTAATAATTAAAGAGTTGTATATTTCAATATTATGTTATTCTTACTATAAGCAAATCGTTATAATATGTAACTGTAATTTGTTGCAAGTTTGCGCAATATAATTAAAAATATTACATAATTTTTAATAGTTTTATTTATACTTCGATATATATATATTGATGTATTTATACAGATCGAACACAATATTATAATTCGATAACTCATAAAAACTATTAGAAACAAATAAAAGAAACAATTATTATGGTGTGTTCATTACAAATATATACAATAAATATCGCAATTACACACCAACTAAAAAAATAGCTAAATTTTACCACCTCATAAAGCGAAACTTCAACAAGAGAAATCACATCGTGTATTGACAATAAGGCGTGTCAAAGTCGATAGCTGTTGAAATCCATCATTTCGGGTAATCAATGGTGGTGTAAGTTTGACGAAAAAAATGGAGCCGATAAATATAGATACATTTGTAATGTTTTATAAATATTTTTATTTTTTGCTGCTTTTAATCGATTAATGACAATTATCGATGAATGATAAATATCGAAGAATGCAACAATGCAATATATGCAATAATATAATGCAACAATACAACAAAGTTTATACTGTTACTTTCTAATCGTGTGCGCTTTATATTATATAAATAGATACAACATATTGCACAAACATATTTCAACTTTAATTTTTCTTTTTTGCGTTTTGGATATTTAGGTATAAAAAATAAGCTAAATATTTGGATAATTAGGTATAAAGCATTACAAATTATAATCTTTGTTCATTGAATCATAAATTATGCACGTAAATATACACTAATACATTTCAATAAATATAATTATAAGATACCCTACTAACAGGGTAATGAATTAAGTTATTCCAAATTAGTTATTCTATTTTATATAATACTAAAATATTGCACTTAAAAATATAGTTTAATGTTTCATATCTACTAAAGAGACTATTATGTTTCTATTAAAGTAAGTTCAAATAATTAGCATAAATATTTCGATAAACTAGTTATTAAAAAGATTCATTTTCAAGTATAGTTTTACAGTGATGCTTCTAATTACTGAAACAATATTGTATAAGAAAAATTATGTATAATTAAACTTCAACAGTAATTACATTATGTGAAGTATTTATTTAATTATAAAACATGTTAGAAAGTAATAAAAAGACTTGAATGCATTAATAAAAATAGTTTATAATTATATTTAATAGTTGTGTTTTTTAATATATACCTCGAGAGCTTTCAAGTATTTAATTTACACAAGAAAATTTAGAAATATAAAACGTTAGAGGGATAAAAACTTTCAACTGTAATACGTGGCAAATCTTTCTAAAATAAAATGTATTGTTATGAAGCAAACCATCATTACTGGAATAAACAAGGGAAGCTCTTCTAATATGGAAAACAGTGTAAAATGAGAAAAAACGTGGTTATAATAGCAGCACTATAGTTATAAGGCAAAGCACTACTGGCTTTATATGTATATTTGTAAATTATATTTATCGTTTTATGTATTTCATCATTGCTTGTTTGAATAAAACAATGTATAGATACAGAATTTGTAAGTTGGTCATGGAAAAGTATTCACATATTTTCTCTGAGTGAAATGTTATAGTTATACATTTGTAAGTCTATAGTTTTAATTGATCTTGACATTTTATTGAAATTACTAATTTTATTAGCAACCATAAAAATGTAATGTTTACATTTTAAATTAATATTGTAATCACGTAAATTCAATATATTTACGAAATTGTAAAAGCTCCATATTACAATTAAGTTAGTTACACATATTATATGGGTAATTTAAAACACTAATGTCGGGTAATATGGGACAAACATCTCTAAACAAATTTTTGTTGTCTATACTTTACTTGAACGGGTTATTTACATTATATTTCAATATATTGCATTATTTTTTAAAATACACTGTTATTTTATTCCAGAGTATGACTAGAATAAAGAAAAGACTATAGTTTACAAAAGAGAATTTGCGGCTAACTTGTGGCGACAAAACGCATATATAGTGTCGATCAACTCAATGGATGTATAATATCCCTAAATCTACATTTGCAAAATGCGCAAAAGATAAATGCAGCCTTAAACAACTTGGTAGGAAATCAATTAAAATCTACAAGAGATTCAGTTCGAACAATAAATTTTAAATACAGGGAAGAATTGAGATTCAGATTAACAACAGAAGACGTTAGAAGAGTGGTTTTAGATTACTGCGATATAAATGCGATCATAAACCCCTTCAATAAAGATATTCGTATGGCCTGTTGTTACTAAGTAGTATATTTAAAAGCTTCATGAAAAGACACTCAGAACTATATCTCAGAAAACCTGGAAAGTCGACAAAATAACGTTTAATATATCTATGAATCGAGAAGATGTTGGCCAATATATTAAACTTTTTGAAGGAATAATGTACATACAAATACAAGTTTCAAAAATACAAAGAAGCATGTTGTGTATTAACAAAACCGGCTGAACGCTTGTACTAGAACTTCCTAAATTTGTTGACTGTCTAGGGAAGAAAGTGACCTGTCTACAAACATTAGCAGAAAGGGGAGAATTAACCATTATTTGTGGCTATTTCAATGCAACCAGTGAGTATATACTTCCTATGGTTGGGTTCAAAGGTAATAAAAAAAGTTTGTTCAAACAAAGACTAACCACCAAATACAAAAATATTGCACTTTGAAATAGGTTGGGTCGAAAAAAATTATATTTCTTAAATTGGCTCAAACACTCAAAGTTCCATCGTCAAACACCAGATGGATTTAATTTATTTAGTTTTAGATGGTCATAATTCGCATGCGGATAATTTAGTCACTGTTCTATTTGCAGAATGATAAAACTTTGCAATGGTGTAACTTCACACACAAGCAACTGGTTACAACCATCTTATTGAAATGTATTTAAGCCACTGAAAACTAACTGGGAAAGAAATGTTTGCAAGAGAAATTAAAACTGATCAACCAATTACTCTTTATGACTTTGGTAAACTTTTTAGTAAACTCTGGACACAAGCGGCAACAGTGTATCAACAATACCTGAAAGTGAATCCCATTTTTTGTTACCAAAGAAAATATCCAACTGTAATTCGACTCAAGATGACGTTGGGGAAGAAAACAGTATATAGCAAAATATTCAAGAACAAATGTCAGATAGAATCCTAGTAGTAGGGTCAATATATGACAAAAAACGGCCTTACCTCTAAAAAACTTATAGTAAAGGTTTTTTGTTTTAGGTGTATCATTAGGTTGTACTAGACCCATGAAAAGGTTTTCCGAAATTTGACCCCGGGAAGGTGGCTAATTAGCATAATTTCAAAATGGCTGCCAATGTAACCGAAATTTCCAAATAACT
>JAYRBW010079506.1:0-17301 GCA_036023295.1 Invenusta paracnida | reverse complement strand
AGTGGGTATTTGCGGTATTAGCAGCCAGTCATATTCATAACAGTGGGTATTTGCGGTATTAGCAGCCAGTCATATTCGTAGGTATTTGCGCCCACTATATACGTGACTACATTAAATTACACAAATCCAATTTGAATAATTTACTATGCGAAGTTGAGTTCCCTATATCCATACTTGTAGCACATTGATAGTACGTTTGCTGACTTGAATTACAAGTGTCCCATTTGAAATATCTAAGTTTGAATTGAATCGCGTTCATTGAATTGTTTTCAGATTTGCTTGCCTAATCATTCAAATTTGATCGACAAACCAATATTAATGGTATAGATAAAATTTGTTTACTCAAATTTATTATGTATTATATAAAAAAACGTATCATTCATTAAATCGTAATAAGAGTCCAAAAGTATATAATATTAAGATTTAACCTATTGCTTCTACGTATTGGAAATTTTCTCTAGAGATTGATTTGCATTTTGATTTATAATTTTTGTGTTATTATATGTTTTTTTCACGCTGATAACCATTCTCAGTATATCTTAATACATAATATTGCATTAATGAAAACATTTATAATACTAAGTTATTAATATTTCTCTAACACACATAATCCTTAGCAAGTTGCCAAAATGAAACTGTAGCTATTTGGCGATGCGGTTATTTAATTAGTTTACTGAATTCATATGCAACTCTTGTCTTCTATTTTGAATCTTATGGATTTGTAATTTAATAAAGCAGTACGTTTCTGGCCTTACCTTTCTAAAGCGCATTGCCTTAATCTTGCAAACTTTAATAAAAATTATAACACTACTAAGAAAAGAACTCAAAATAATACATTTAAAACAAATCTAACTTTAATGATGCAATTATAGCTATAATTTACTTTACAATTGTCCACTTCACAAGCTACCTTTTATTAGAATAATGTGTTCGGTATTGTCCAAAGTGTGATAATTTCTATCCATAGTATTTTGGTTTGGAATATTCGTGGAATTATTTGACCAGATGAACATTAAGTTGAATTCCTGCATTAAAAGATTATTGATTATTTTCGTTATTGTTGATCGAATTTCGGCCATATAAGTAAACCTATTTATGGGCTAGTAGATTTAACTTTTAACCCGGAAGTAATTGCAACAAAAATAGAATTGGTATATGGCGATAGCAAATTTCATGTAGAATAACCTATTAAAAATCAACACAAAACAATTTAGAGTAACTTTGTTTTTATGCGCATTTTCTGTTTTTCTATATTAAAGAATTGGAACGATTCTATGATTTTTAGTTATTTTGATAAATATTCCATGAAAATGCACATTTTGAAGAAACTAAATGCATTCCTCATATTTTTTTAATAACATGAATGGGTATCATTTCGTTCAGTTAAGTGTTTTCTATTTATTAAAAGCAAAATAGGATGTATAAATCGTACTCTGTATTTTCTAGCAACACTCGAATTTAATTCCCAATCCCATTTTCTGACTAAATTAGCATAAAAGCGGAGTTACAACTGATCTTCAAATATGTCACAAAGATAAATGGTGTCAGCTATACATCTAATTTTGCTTTTAATAAGTAGAAAACACTTAACTGAACAAAATTATACTCATAATGTTATTAAAAATATGAGGAATGCATTTTGTTTCTTGAAAATGTGCATTTTCATGGAATTTTTGTCAAAATTTAAAAAAATCATAGAGTATCGTTCATATTTTTTAATATAGAAAAACAGAAAAAGCTCACAAAAACAAAGTTACTATAAATTGTTTTCTGTTGATTTTTGATATGTTATTCTACATAAAATTTGCTATCGCCATATACCAATTCTATTTTTGTTGCAATTAGTTCAGAGTTCAGTCGATTTTGAAACCAGCTTATTATTCAAAATATATAACAAAAAAGAAGAAACGAGTCTTATAAAAGGAAAATGTTTAATGGGCTTCTTTTTGTAAAATTCTTTTTAACTGATGATTTTTAGAAGTTTGTCCTAAACATTAATTAACTGGATAGCATTAAATTCTTTATGTATATTATATTTAGGGATATACGTAGGTCTAGAGCTACCCCTCCCTTACTACTACATGATATAAACACTCTCGACGATACTTTCCATTCCCACCGCTCATTCTTTGACACCCTTCGTGAATATCAATCTTGAAGAGCACAAAAATAGAACGCTCACTCTCATAGAAAGAATGCGAAACAATTAATCTTTCCCTCGACTACATTATAGTGCACGTCAGTAATGCCTTGTTTGCGGTGGGCGTGTGTGCTTCCTAGGTGAAGAATCTGATGGCGAAGGACGGCAAGAAGTCCTACATCGGGTACGTGGTCTCCTCGGAGTCCTGCGTCTTCAACTCCATTGGCTGCAAGTTCGACCGAGAGGTCTTGCCCGGGGAGATTGTAGAGATCACCAATACCGGCTTCACTTCGGTTGGCATGGTCCTGCGGCCGGGTGGGGTGCCCTCGGCCCTCTGCATCTTCGAGTACGTCTACTTCGCGCGGGCTGACAGCTACCTGGAGGGCCAGCAGATCTACACCGTGCGCTTTAGGTGACTTCCCGTACCTCCTACTGTCACGAGGGCATGATCATGTTTGTAGTAGAGGGATCCGCTTGATCCAAGCTAGAATTCGATTATTATCCTCTACAAAAACCTTTTATATATTATATGCATAGTATATTATAATTCCCATTCTCTGTGCACTAAGCTGGCATTTGACCGACAGCTACATTAGTGCTTATATCGTTGGCTGTTCTGAGGTATCTATATTATAGATGGGGATATCTCTAAGGACATTTAATTTCATTATCAACTCTATACTCCCGATAATTGGCAGCGTGTCTACTTTGACTGTTTCATTTGTGTATTATCGAGAATTTCTTTAATCCGATGCATTATTTATTGGTTTATAACTGGATTCACGTATTATATGTATTATATCATCCGCTGCTAAATATTATATAACATCATCATTGTGACTGGCTTTCTGTCAACTTGCATCGTTTCAAATATGTTTTATCCGTGATTTTTTATTATATTGGACAATTTATAATATTCTATAAATGTCTACATTTAACAAGAGTTTAGATAAATTATGATAACAAATATCCATAAAAAACTATTTTACTATAAAATATCGATGCACTGGAATTGAGATATCATGATACCTGCATTTAATTTGCTAATACCTGGCGATAATACTGGTTTTGAGGGCTATATTATGGCGTTAATCTCACTTTCACTATTAAAATACATGTTTTATTAAAATATGTATCTTCGCGAGAGTTCAATATCTATTTATGACATGTCTGCAGTGATACGAGTGCGCCTTGTCAGATGGTTTAGTTGGCTTGTAGTCAAAGACTCCCCTTCGAGTGGGTGTACGGGAAGCACTGTGCACGCAGAGATATGCGGATGTTTTGTGTCGCCAACCTCGTTCCCAACATCACGTCATGTAGTTTGGTGCAAGGCTAATGAACTTGCCAAATGTTTCAGTCTCATAGAGTTAGCCTGCGAGTTTAATTATAGCAACAGTTTGGTATTGTTTATTCTGTCGGGTTGATCGAGAAATCAGCTACATTTAGTAATTGCTGCTAAATATTGATTATTATTTATATGCTCGCAATAATACAGTATAGTATGTTAGGGAATTTAATTCGATAATATATATACTTTGATTTCTTTTAGTTCTAAAATGAATTGCCAATGAAAGTCGCATACTATTAGTCTATAGAGTACATACTTCCAGTTGTATAATGAAAATGATTGTTAAACCAGAAATCACTAAAAATACTAAAATCTCTCTCTCTCTCTCTCCCTCTCTCATGTGCATATGCAAAGATGCGGGAAGGAGCTCGCCAAGGAGTGCCCCGTGCCAGCCGATGTCGTCTCCACCATTCCCGATTCCGCGACCTCCGCAGCCATGGGATTCGCGGCCAGCGCCGGCCTCCCCTATGTCGAGGTGCTTTCCCGGAACCGCTACGTCGGTCGCACCTTCATCCAGCCGAGCGCTCACCTCCGCCAGCTCGGAGTGGCCAAGAAGTTCGGCGTTCTCTCGGAGAACTTCCGGGGCAAGCGGATCATCCTCGTGGACGACTCGATCGTGCGGGGCAACACGGTCGAGCCGATTGTCCGAATGCTCAAGCGCTACGGGGCTCGCGAGGTCCACATGCGGATAGCCTCGCCGGCGATCAAGCACCCCTGCTACATGGGCATCAATATTCCCACGAAGGGCGAGCTCATTGCCAACTCCATGTCGCCCTCGGAGCTGGCGGATCACATTGGCGCGGACAGCCTGTGCCACTTGAGTGTGGAAGGCCTACATCGGGCCACGAATGCCGGCATCAGTGGGAGGGAGGTTCGCAATATTGGACACTGCAATGCCTGTCTCACTGGCCGCTATCCCGTCCCCATTGAACTTTGACTTGCTCTTCACCAAAGTGACCCCACCAAAGTGACCTCACCAAAGGGACCTCACCAAAGTGACCCCACCAAAGTGACCTCACCAAAGTGACCTCACCCACTAATCTTCTTCTTCAGCTCAGCTCAGCTCTCTACCATTGTTTTCACCATTTTTCTTTTCTTTTTTCTACTCGTCCGTATTCAAAGCCCGTTTGGCCCCCCCCCCCCCCCCACCCTCTAGCAATGTTAACTTTTTCCATTGTGTCCTTATATTTATTTGTCTTCTTTGGCGCAGATCTCCTCTCCAAGCTATTCATATTAAATACCAGATGCTGACCACATTGCGCCGAGTCGTGGCCTATCACTCTTCTTTTTTCTAGAAATGTTTTTGCTCGGAATGACAGTTTTCCGTCATTTTTGAGCGTTTATCTTTACCATAGTTTGTAATCTCATTGAATTACGGTTAGTAATCTAGGTATATTCAAGGATCTGTTTGATACATGCACTTTATTGTAATATATGTAGAATTGTATATTTTTTAATAATGTTGATATTTGACTTGTTACAAAGTAGCAATAGTTCCGAGTGCTTTGATATTTTTTCTCCTTTTTTTGTCTATCTGTGTTAGGTTATGATGAACATTTTTGTGAATGAAAATATATATAATTCTGGATTTCTGGCCTTCTTTCTGGTAACTCTTCAGTTTTCTATAAGGTAAAGTAGTTACATAATATAATGCATGTTTGTGATATGATATTAATTATTGTGAAGTTCTCTGTTTGGTATTTGTTTATTTTTCCTTAATCATAGATTTTTTTTAAAGTAATTAAAATTGATTTTTATTTAAATGCCTATTGTTTAATTTGGCATTACAGATGAGAACAGTTTTGGCTTAATAATAATAATTATTATTGTTGTTGTCATTTATGTATTATACTCATATATGGTAATGTAATGTCATTTAAACAGAATGTTTTATATATGTTTCTGTATTCCTAAGAAATAATTAATTTCTAATATTAACAAACAATAGACAAGTTATGAAATCATAATATTTGTGCTTGTTAACCTCTTTTGTTTGTTATTCAATTTATAATACTAACTCTTCCTTTTGTGACATAAAATATGTGCCATACCTATCTTATTGTCATATTATATGGGAAGCTATAGTTGGCATTTGTGTTCTTGTTTCTTTACAGACAGAGGATCCTCTTCAACCTCAATGTTGACTCCGTTTTTGAGTCTAAGTCTCATTCGCGGGTCTTTCAAATGCCTGAGTCGCGTCTTTCAGTTAGAAAGGTGTCGGCCACACGTGCGAGGCATCTCCACAGCTGGATATCCCCACATGACATCGGTATAGAGGCTTTCATCCTTTAAATCTTTATGTTTGAAGGGCATTCATTTATTGTGTATATCACTTTTACGAAAATTATGGTGGAATAATTATTTCATTATATAAGAACACTGACTTTAGTCATTGTCTAACTCCGCGCTGTTGGGCCACTTTCTGCTTGCAGACTAAGAAGCCATTCGTCTTCAAGATAAAGAAGAAGCGAGAGAAGCTGGGTGAAGTTGAGGTGTGGAAGGGGATGAAGGTGGAGGACCTGGCTCGTGGAATGGACCGACCTGTTGACGATATCTTCGATTCGTTGAGGCATCTTGGCCAGGATGGCATCAATAGACCCAATGCAAGTGAGTTGGAATTCTTACTGAAACAGTAAGATATCGTTTAGCTCTCCGTTTTACCTGACACTGATTATAGTTTTAATACTTCATGGCCATGAAGTCCCAGTATGTAGTATGCTTTATTGGCAAGAAGAGAATGGTGTATGAGATAGCTAAACCTGCGACAGTAGGAGTAGGTTGTTAGCTCAATTTCTTTCGATAATTTAGGCCAACTCTAAAATTTTCAGCTCTAAAATCTTTCTAAGTGAGTCAATTGTAATTAGGCTTCATTTCTTTTCTTATAATATCTAATAATATTCTTGTATTTTTGCGGGCAACATTCAAATATTATATAATTGACCTTTGTTCCAAATCTTAATGCAATATACATACCTATTTGATAATCGTCTGTATCTTCTGCATTTGGGCATATAATTCAATTGCGTACTCTTATATCTTTACACAGTCTTGTTTGCTAATAATTTAGCCCATTTTTCTGTCTCACATTTAGCGATTGACAATGTTCGTTTGCTTGTGAAAGTGGCCTCATTGTGCGGATTTCTGGGACTACCTCGAAGTAAATCAAGCGCTGAACAAGTCCCTGTTGATCGCGACATTTATCCAAGGTTCGTATATATCGATGCTGCAGTTAGACTCATGATGCGATCCTTAGAGTGGCACGCTATTCATTTGCTCTTAGATGCTTTTAAAGCATTTTTAAAAGAATGAATTCCTAGAATCGTAAAGTGTAGGATTCTAGGACCAGAAGTTAGCAGACCTTCTTTTCGTGTCTATTCTGTATGTTATGTTTTACAAAGATGAGTGTGTTAGTGTAAAAAGCTTCAATATTTAAATGCAGCTCTGTTAATGAAGGATATTGTTAATTTGAAACATTGTAAGGCTAACTAGAAATAACTTAGTGTACAGGATCTCCTCAAAAGTAAACACTTTATTAATCTAAAAGTTATCACAATTTTTAGATGCAAATCGTTCACAAATTTTAAAAAAGAAGAGAGAAATAGGCGATTAGAAGAATGAATTTTGAGTAAAATAAGGAGAGCCATGACAAAGTTGAAGAACATTGAAGAATCATCGACATGTTTCGTTTGTTTGAATGTCGTTTATTTCCATGTATTGCACATATTTTGGATAACCACAGAGTATAAATGTATTGTTCTCAGAGGGATCTTGTTGATTTAGAACACGTCGATGATTGTTCTAAATAGTATACTTCATGATGTTTCCATGTATCTTGGCTCTCATCTTTTAACTTGAAATGAGTGAAATATAAATGTGACATTTGATATGAGGACTATCTTTAAATTGGAAGAAGAGATATGAAATGCTCAGATGTGGTTATTATAGTTATACCATAGTGGTAGAGTAATCTATTACCAGAAGCCAAACTATTTCCTGTATCCAAGATGCTCTTCTAAGTCCGGCTTTATATAATATACCTTACCAATATTTATGAATAAATGCATTGGTATTAAACTCTCTGCATGCGATTAAATCAAATCATATTATTTACTTTCCGAAAGCCAAATCCAAACAATGACAATTGTGAAAATGAAAAGTGGCGCATTTCCTTGGTATGGCGCATATGCTCTCTATACTACTTCATACTATTGCAGTTACATTTGCTCTATGTATGCACCGAATATATTATAGTCCGGTTTGTTAATTCCAGGCATTTTATGCACTCATTATGCCTTTTGCTTTATTTTAACTGCAGTATTCTCTTGGTTTATCATTTCTAATTTTCTTAAATAACTATTTAAGTGCTGGTGGAAGCGCTGCTATTAAACATAGCTAGATTTTGGGTCTTTTCAATATATTCGTCATGATTGCTTATCCTTTTGTGGGCTATTAGTTCTAATGAATTGCAAATGGAGCTACGCGATCATCTTTGTAAGCTTCCTAAATTCCAATTCCATTTTAGTAAACTAAGTACAATACTAATGCCTGTCTGTCGTATCAATCATTTGCGATCTACAAATACGTTTATCTTGAAATACGCTCCATGTATAGGCTTCTGCGCTGAACTTCTAAGTTCATCACCACCAAAATGATAGTTATAACGATGATTAAAACGTTTAATAGCCCTTTCTGGGGATAATTTCTTGTGTATATATATATATATTAAATGAAGGCAATAAAAATAGTTTGCAGACTAAATTGTTACTTTTATTGTTCAGTGGACACAGCCTTCTAAATACCGCCTATTAAATTTGATTCTGAATTGAGGTCTTTCACATTTTGGATCAACAAGATTGCAGAACACTATGTTTTATGTCGAGTTTTAGATTCATTAGGCTTAAATAAGACTCATATTTTTCCTCTTATAGAATCTAGAAAAATGTTTAAAAACCTTGTTTTTTGTTATTTGACTATTTTTCATGTTTGTGCCATATTATTGGAGGAGATTGGTTGTATCTTGAAGTCTTTTAAGAATTAAGTTGTTTATGATAGTAAATATACACTAAACGACCATTTGATTAGCAAATTTCTTTCAAAATGTATTTTTATAAGTGGTATTTAACTGAATAAACCGCCAAGTTGTTTATGCTATTGATGACGATTTGAATTGTGGAAAAAAGGTCATTTTATTTTGTTATACATGAAATATTGCATACTGTCAACTTTTAGGAAAACAGTTCTTTTTTTCAGAACTAAATAAGCATATTTTTCATATTTTAATGTTACTAATTGAATAGTTAGCCTCATTGTTTCAATTTATTTTATTTCTTAAAAAGCTGTTCCTAACTTGGGCGTGCATTTTGTTTTGCAGAGACGAACTATCAGTAACACGCGTTGATCTATTCCCACCCACCCATACAGTCCCCCTGCCGACGCCTCTGAGTGTCTCTCTCGACCCCCGGTTGTGACGATCATGGGTCACGTGGACCACGGCAAGACCACCCTCCTCGACGCCTATCGCTCCAGTAGCATCGTGGACGCGGAGTTCGGCGGTATCACGCAGCACATTGGCGCCTTCTCCGTGGCAGTGGAGGGCGATATCCTGGGCCTCTCGCCCGACCGAAGCCAGCGCATCACTTTCCTCGACACACCGGGTCACGCGGCCTTCATCGCCATGCGGGAACGGGGGGCTAACTCCACGGACCTGGTGATCCTGGTGGTTGCGGCGGATGATGGCGTCATGCCGCAGACACTCGAGTCCATCCGGTTCGCCAAGGAGGCTCGTGGTGAGCATTTTTCGCGTTCCCTTTGACGACCAATGAGTGTCAATGGAGGAAAATAGATGGCCTGTTAAAATTATCCCTTTAAGCGGTTTATTTAAATTGGTTTTGAGGGGTCACTAAATGATGATAATTATGAAGTTGTCAGTGTTTCAATTTGAGGGCAATTTTACAGCCTGGCCGGAAACAATAACCAATAACTTTCCAAAAGCTTATAATGCATCATATTTCCCGATAAAACGATGCACGTTATTCCTAGTTGCTTGAGTATCGGATAACATTAAAATTTACTACTATTGACTAGGATTTATAATGCATTTCACAAACAATAGAACATAAAGGAAACGTTTTTCGTACTGTATTCAAATAACTTTAAGGTATTTTGTTGTATAAGTTTCATCTTAAAATATCTTTCCGTATTATTAAATCTCGGAATTATGTGGGTGTAATATTTAAATTAAAGAGTCAGTATCACTATTATTTTTGTTAAATTATTGTTATCAATTTTTTTAAGTACACTTCTCTAGAAAAAAAGATGGTTGACTGTAAGATCAAGAAGATTCCTATACTAGGCATTAGGTTGTTGTTGTTTGTTTGTCATGCTGTTAACACTGAATATTTAAGCACTTACAGTGTGCCGTTTCCTGATTTTAATCGCCTAACTGACTATACTACTTAGAGTAGCATAGTCGGTTTTCGCCGAACGCCACTTGAGCACAGAAAGTTATACCAGATAATACGTATACTGCTACAATATGCGTACTGTTACAATATAAACCTCTTAATTATTTATTTTACTCTCTTTTAAATGCTTTTTCATAATGTATTAACAGTATTTCATGAAGTATAAGAATTATACTTTTTTAAAAACTACACCACGCCCAATATGCTTATCAAAACCAGTTTGAAGTAGTTTATAGTATATTATAATTTGGTTTATATCATATAAATAATAAATGACAAAAAAAACATTTTTTTATTCACTCCTGATTAAAAGCCCCGCCCCGCTCAAAACATTGTTGCAGGGGTGAGTGGGACGAGAAGGGTTAATTCAGTATGAACAGCTTTATTTGCATTCCTCTTTGTTTTGTCTATTTCATCAATGTACCTAAGCCTTTTTTTGTTGTATTGCTCTCTGTAAGGTCAATTCGTTCAAAGCCTACAACGTGAAATTGTTTTATCTCTGCATTTTATGTTCTCATTATTATATTTTAAACAAGTGTTGTCATTAAATTTATTTAATTTTGAAAGTTGTTATCCTTATTGTTTTTTTACCGTTTTAGTGAATTAATTGCCCTATACAAATTATTTTACCCGCAAAAATCTATTTTTTTGGGGAATTATATAACATTTTTGCTTTAATTTAATTAATATTGTAAATTTATAAAATGACTTTCTTTTCTTTTAAATGATAGCGCATGTTTTCTAAATGTCAATACGTCTTCTTGTCGACATAATATATACATCTACTTGTACATTATACACACTTGGCTTGCCTGTGTCTCTTTCAGTTCCCATCGTGGTTGCTATGAATAAGATCGATAAGCCCGAGGCGAATGTGGTAAGTTGGTTTGCCATGTCTGTCTTTCTCGCTTGTGGAATAAAAGCAAACTAAATCCGCGGTGCTGTGCTGTGCTTTGGGGTGTGACAACAGCCTGGCCTCTACTCATTAGTTTAGCAGCTGTTGCTGTGTACTCAGTCGTCTAGCGACTGTCTGTCCACATAGTTCCCCTTTGCGCTGTCCAGTGTCGTGCTGCAGACCTAGTTTAAGTGGTCTTTAATTGCTCTTACTCCACTATTTATTTGTATCTAGCTGTACATGTATAGTAATAATAATAATAATATAAACACACGTACCTTCATGCATCGAATTCGTCGCTTTGTATGTTTCTGAAAGAATCGATTCAGTGTTGAAGTTACATTATTTTCAATATTGTTAGTTCAGGCAGGGATTTGATGTATGAGTTTGATTTCCAATTTGGATGAGATTCAGTATAATTGAAATGAATCGAAATAAGGAAAACGAGGTGTAATAAATGAACTTATCCTCTGCTTAGATATTTAGAAAGAGTATTGTCACTGACTGTGGGCGGAGGCATGAGATATTTAGCCCTTGGAAAGTCGTTCAAATACACTTATTAAAAGGGGAGCGAGCTTTGGGGTGACTTCAGGCAGCAGTTTGACTATGAATATGATGGGAAGTCACATGGAAAGCTTTGGGGTGACTTCAGGCAGCAGTTTGACCATGAATATGATGGGAAGTCACATGGAAAGCTTTGGGGTGACTTCAGACAGCAGTTTGACTATGAATATAATGGGAAGTCACATGGAAAGCTTTGGGGTGACTTCAGACAGCAGTTTGACCATGAATATGATGGGAAGTCACATGGAAAGCTCGGTACCTTTCTATTTAATACATTTTGTGTTATCAGATGTTCAAGGGGTTTATATTATTGAAAATAATAACTATGATTGAATCATATATATTATATATAAATATATTTGACAGTTTCAATTTCACATTCCCAGTCCATTAAACATTAAACAAGGAGACTATTCCCTCTAGATTGTTTTAATAAGTTATAATATTTCTTTTAGTATTATTACAAAATAATCATTAATAAAGTTATAAAGTACTTACGAGTTCTTTGTGCTATATAATATGTATAAAGTACTTTTATACATTATTTTGAATTATTTATTCTTCAATAGCAATAATTCCTATAGTCTGTATATTTTGTAATTTAAATTTTAGAATTCCTCGTCAAATAAATCAATTAATGTTATTCTTTCTATAGTTGATGATTTCGTGGGTGACAGTATATATGTAATCTAATTTAGAGGCTTCACTTCTCAATTTCTCGAATTAACGTTATACAAACATTCTCGTATTTTGACTCATTAAAGTGTATAGCTTTGACGTTAGGGTTACTTGGATGAAATAAATTCGCCTGTGCACTTGGAGGAGAGTTTTTATCCCCATTATCGTAACCAAATAGCTTCCAGACTTGATTGAATTATAGTTAATTTCTGATATAAAGCCATTGAAAACTGGAACTAGTAATGTATGCCCTTTTGTCAATAGTCAATTATTGTTTTAGTTTAGTTAAGTTTTGCACTATACAGCTTAATACGTTTAAGGGTCAAAATGGTACTTATTTACAAATGTATATATAATTTATATTTATGATCACTCTTTGATATTTAAAGTGTACTGTTTGTGAAGGACTTTTAGAATTAGTAAAAACTTTTGATATGAAAAGGACGACAATACGTGGTTTAGAAAAACAAGAAATATTACGTCTGGGGGCATTGACATATTTTGTAACTTTGCATTAACTGCATAATAATTATAAGGCCGAATTAAAAGGGAGAATTTGGGAAAATGTTTGTTTGTATAAATTTGTATTTCTTAATTTGAAAGCACATTCTAGTTAGCCAGCCATACATGGATTTTATAACTGCGAACTCATTTCTTAATTTTGAGTGGCTTCTGCAGTGCTTTCTCGTTGTTGTATACCAGCAAACATGTTTATTTAACTTGGACACAAATTGGATCTACACATGTATGTACATATTATGTAGGTAATCTCTTAAGTAACCATTGTGCATGTCTGTCTCTGCAAGTGATTGAAGTGTGTAACTAGGTCTTGGCTGTTTTCTGTCATTCCTAGCAAAGGGGGTTATTGATTATTTTAGGGGCACAACTGAAATGATAAAATGAGATTCCCAAGTCAACTTTGCCTAGATTTCCGATCTAATTGTTTATATTTTGTACTTCAATATTTACGCGGAACGCAAAGTTTACGGAACAAAAACTAAACTAAGGTTATTTATAATTACTGGTAAATGCATTTAGTTTACTTAAAGTTAATGCGATTTCTTCCCATTATTAAGAATTGCCTAAATAGAAGCTAACATTATTGATACATTATTTGTCCGTGTTATTTTTTTACAATGAACTTCACTTTATTAACAACTTATTAGCCCATTTATTGATTTTGTGGTTGCACAAATCATTAAATTATAATTTTTCCTTACACCATTCCATCTGGCAAAGTAATACGTTTTACTTTGGCAGCTTGTTTTGTTTTGATTTTATTTGACCGGACGATTTACTAACTACTTGAAGAGATACAATTATAGATATTGGAAGGCGCGTTTCAATAAACTAATAAGACGTGAAATTGTGCTTCTAAAAATATTTGTTTTAAACGTATGCGTATAATTTGTGCTTTATATTTTATTACTAGAATAAAGTTTGAGTGTATTTTTGGTATTTCATTTCTAGTTCCGAAAATTAATAAATAAAAAGTCAAGTTTCTTTTAAAAGTAAATTATGCTAAAGTATTTTAATCTCTTGAGGAAGACCTGGCTCGATTCAGCTGTCAACATATTTTATATGCCCGCGCGATAAACTGTTTCTACAACAAAAAAAAAACGTTTTTGTAACTTATATTCATTCCACTCCACATACATGATGACTGCGTATATTTCCTGACGAGCACTAAATTTATTAATATTTTTCTAATTATTAGAAAAACAAGAGATTTAAGTTTATTAAGTCAATTCGATTGAACTTACGGTGGTTATTATACCTACTCGAATCCTTCCTTGTTGAAAGATTGTCTGTCTTCAGTTATCTATACAGTAAGAAGTAGAAAAAAACACTAAAATCAGCGCTAATTAATGAAGTCTATTGAAAATATATTTAGTGCTCACAAAGTTTAATTTATTCAGTATAAACTGACACTTCAATTTGAAACAATCAAATTAATTAGACGCGTTACTTAAATCACTGACTCTATCACAACACTTACCCACTCACAATTAATTAAATGATAAGAAAGTCGTTCTGTTTTAATCACTTTATTCGTTCATGTTTTATTTGCAGTGTTGTCTTTTTTAGAATAAATCCCTTAAATGTGTCTTATCTGCTAATTAAGTTTTTTCTACGTCAAACTGTTTGGGTTTTATTTGGTGGTTTTAGCGGTTGAGTTAGGGCATTACGTGTGTTCGTTTATGTACATTCACTTGTATTGTTATGTTAAAATCGATTGTATTTGACTATTTACCATATTTATGCTAAGTTAGTAAAGAAATTGCGTATTTATTATTATTTATTTTGTTTAAATATGACTTTAATAGACAAATAGATAAAAAAAATAGTCCGCACACAAAAACTAAGTTTTCTGAAGGACCTGCCCCAGCACTACTATTCCATTGTTTTATTGGGTGATTTGCTTTCAAACTACAAGTTTATGCGCTAAAACAAGGGCTTGCCTATAGCACACAATTATACTCCTGGAAATATAAACTTCCTGGCCAACCCGGATAAAATGACCAAAATGGCGCGCAAAGTCTGCGCCATCGTTTTTATCTCAACTCTTTCACACAGATAGTTGGCATATACACGAAACTAGCTATTACTAGTGCATAGTCCATTTCGTATGACACGCGCATAATATGTGGAACGGGGTGTTGCAGGAACGAGCCCTTCAGGACCTGTCGGCACACGGCGTGCTGGTGGAGTCCTACGGTGGCGATGTCCAGTGTGTGCAGGTCTCAGCCCTCAAGAGGACCAACTTGGACCGTCTCCTGGAGGCCGTTCTGCTTCAGGCCGAGCTCATGCAGCTGACCGCCCCCTACTCAGGCCCTGTTCACGGGGTCATACTGGAGTCTGGCACGGAGCATGGACTCGGGTATGCATGGCCGAGCAGCTTATTGGAGTTCCGCTATTCTACTGATTGTTGCTATTTCTCCACGACAGGAAAGTGGCGACCTGCCTCATCCAGCGCGGTACCCTCTCGGCGGGCGCAGTGCTCCTGGCTGGCACTTGCATCTGTCGGGTGCGCGTCATGCAGGACGATCGGGGACGTCGAGTGAGAGGGGCCACTCCGGGATATCCCGTCAAGGTCAGCGGCTGGAAGGATGACCTACCCGGGGCTGGCGAGCAAGTTCTACAGGCTGACACGGAGGTTGGTGGCTCTGCCTTCATTTGAGAGCTTACGAGCTTAGACTTACGATTCCCCTCCATATTACACGTTTTAGAAGCAAGCCCAGACAGCCAAAGCGCTCAGAAAGCGTCGGAATATGAGCGTGAAGTCTGAGAGTGACCAGAAAGCCTATGACGAGCGTATGATGGACTACCGTCAGGTCTACAAAGAGCAGATGGACAAGCGAAAGAGTGATAATGGCTTCACTCTTCGAGAACTCTCGGTAAGTTGCCTCATACTTATCCCCCATGGCATCCGTTCTTTGTAGCTGGGGTCATGTCAGGGCAGGGAACAGCTGTGTTTATAATGCATGTTAGAGTAATTCATGGTTATCCTAAAGGAGATAAGAAGCAGTAATGCAATTCCTTGGCGTGTAATTTTAGACATGTATACATAAAATACGTTTATCATAATATTCTGTTTATTCTATAAGATAAATTAATCTTTCTGTAAAAGAGTAAATCATTCGAAAGATCATCCTACTCAACTGACTGATAACACTTTTGCTGTTTTAGTTTGGAATAAGAAGTGCACTTGTAATAATCTAATCTAAATGAGAGTATATTAGAAAGAGACCGTGCTTCTTTGCTTGGTAGAATGTTACCATTGATCTGCAACATATTCAGACTTTCGGCAGCGAATTTATAATTATAGTCTAATTTTAGTATAAATGAAACGAAATATTTACTGACTGCTCATTTTTTTTATTTCAGAATAATGTTATTAGTCAACATTAATAGTTCTAATATCATTAATAAATTAACCGTGATTGTAATATTTATAAGTTTCTTTTTTTCATAACAACTTTTAACAATATTTTAGTGTCCCTTTCTTTTGGGACACACAATGGACATGATCACCTGAAATATCTCATTTTAGTAATACGTTTTCATTTCAATACTCATGGAATCAAATGTGATGATTGATTATGATGAGATTTTAAAGTCGTTGAGGTAATTTTGCTAATTTGCTTGAGTAGGATATTGTTTTCATTAGTTAAATTATATATTTTCTCGGTTACATTTGACTAAGTGAATGCCATCTGGTTCATCTATGTAATCTACATTGTCAGGAATAATCTGAATCACTTTCATAACTCTTTGTATATATTTTACAACCGTTTGGTTGGATTTCTATATTACTTGACTGTAATAAATATATTGAGGAACATGGTGGCCATTTAAGCCATTCATTAATTTTTATATCCGGTGATTCGATTCAATAATACAAGTGCAGTAAGCAAACACGGTATATTTGCAAGATATTTAGGATGACTAGAGATGAATTTGGATAATTGGAATCTTTTCTGAGTTCTATATTATGTATTGGGAAAATTGGAGGTTAGAAGCATTTTTTAAATCTCTGTGTATATAAATTTTAATTATTTATGTTAGCGGAAACCCAAGAAATCACCTTGATCTTAACCATGGTGGCATTTTATCTTCATCAAAATGTTGTTCTTATGACATCTTTCGAATCAATTTTCTCACCAAGTTGGCAAGCTTAATTTCCACCATCACCACTGCTGACAAACGACTGTATTTTCCTTCTAACGGGTTCAGAAGAATGCTCTTTGCACAGTTTCTGGACAATTCCAGGCTACACCCATCGAAATACCCCCCCGAAAAGAGACTAACAACCCAACATGACTATCAGCAAGAAGGTATGCTACAAGTTATAGGAATAAGTCGAGCTTCTCACACCGTTACCGACATCCAGTATCGTCGAAAGCGCAACCGCTTACGTAACATCAGTGCATAAGCCGGCTGAACTTGGCAACAGCAAAAATAGGAACCCCGGATTGGAGGCGGTGGAGACACCTTTTTGATGAGTAGTTCGAGGAATTTACCAGCACCTAACTCAAGACAGGGCTCGTAATTTTCTGGAATTTTCCGGATTTCCAGAAATTTTGGCCATTTTTAGTTGGGTTTCGAGATTTTCAAAAATGTTGCACTGTTTTATAAAGCGTGTCAAAGCACATTTACCCAACGTAGTAGACACTGAGGGTGATACTCCACACACAGTTCATAATACCTC
>JAYRBW010079495.1:0-23963 GCA_036023295.1 Invenusta paracnida | reverse complement strand
TTGTGGTTTGAATGAATTTATATCTTTTAAAATTGTCTGTAGCTAACCAGCTTTTTGCCATTTTTGGCGATAAAAATAATAATAGTAGACACCATAACTTACATTGTTCCAGTAATCTTTGATCCTCTACCTCTACCACGACCTACAGATAGAAATGTCGGCTTGGCTTTGGTGACATCATCCTCTGAATGACTTGTACTGCAACCTGGTCCAGTTCCAGCTTTAACTGTACCAATAAAAGCAGTCATTGGAGTGCCTAAAATGAGAATATATTTTGACAATACAAAAACGCGGTATTATATACCACATGCCATATATATATATTATATACCACATATTACATATTATATACCTATATACCAGGACTGTGAAAAGAAATACACAGTAACAAATAACAAAACAGACAAGTTTTAACAAAAGTAATTAATATAAACTACAATGAACAAAAAAATAGAATAAGCTAAAATGGAAATCTAAAGGGATCCTCACAATTGCAGTTCGAACACTATAAGGCCAGCTCGGTCGATTGGCTGGCAAGGAAGACTTTCTAGTCATTAATTATGGCAAGTTCGTATCACACGAACTGCATTAGAATAAATATAAATCAATATCAGACGATGTTAATCGGTCTGGCATTTCAGTATGTTGCGATTGGCAAAATTCTTTAATTGTTATTATTCAGTCGATTAATCGTTAACTCAGGTGATCTGATTCATTAAAGGGAGACACCTGATGTCGTGGCTAAGCATCTCTTGATATTGATTTATCTTTATTCAAATGTAGTTCGTGCGATATGGACTTGCCATAATGGCTGGAAAGTCTTCCTTGCCAATCAATCGAGCTCCGGTGGTCAGCGGTTATGTGTAGTATATGCACTAATTGTAAGGACTTCGGTTCAATACTCTGCATGTCACTGATGAGCTCCATAAGAGCGAAGCGCATCTGGCATTTCAGTATGCGCCGAATGGTAAAATTCTTTAATTATTATAATTCAGCTAATTAATTTTAACTGAATCATTAAATATGGCTAAACATCTATTGTTGATAATATGTATAAGAGTTTAATTATGATAAATGTTACTATTCATTTGTATTCATAGTATAAAACTGTATGGCTATAATTATATTTAGTAAAATTTTAAATATAAATACTAAAGATCTCTATTTCCATATTAATAGCACGATGATCTATATTTAGACAAAATATGCTATAATCTAAATCAAGAAAATTACACATACAACTCTGGTTCAATGTTACATTTTATTGAACAATTAAATTTCTTAAATTAATTATAAAATTATTACTAAAAATCAAATCACAAAATTTTACCAGGTGGTAACTGTAAAGAAATTGCACCCTGCACTGGAACTGCTGCTGGGACTAATACTGGTTGTACATTTTGGGATGGAAGTTCTGGAATATATAATAGGGAATAAGATGTTGAATATAAGAAACATAAGCAATGTGGAAGGAATAAAACTAAAATTGTCGATTACTCCAAATGTATATGTACATAACAGCTGTCAATTAAATTTATTTGTTCTTAATATTTAATTAAAGAAAAACAACAGATTAATAAAAAGCTTAATTAGTGCTTGTGTAATAATATATAATATCTTCTTAAAAAATTACAATGAGAAGGCAAATATACAGGACACTTTTATTTACAGTTTATAAAAACAAGTTAGGAAAGGAATTCCAAAAAAGTAAGTAAATGTATACTATAAACAGTGTCAATTTTATGTCTTTAATATTTTAAAACTGAACTTTCTCATTAAACTGACTAGTTCACTGTTTTGGCTAAGATTCTACAGCTTTCTTCTGAATGTTTAAAATGAATAAAAATTGTACATTTCTTTTTCCTTCAGTATATTAGTGCACTCCTCTATCCTTCGACTTCTCTTAAAATTGGTGAGCTGCCATCAACTGTTTTAGTTGTTTTTTTAATTTTATAGTTTTCACCACAACTTCTTTTCTCTCTCGCTGCAGTCAGTCATATTTTTTCTCATTTCAATGCTCTGGTTTTTTAACCTTCAATATGCCATATTCTCAACCCATATTTTTCTTCCTTAATTGCTCATTGCCACTTCTCATCTTGCCTGAGTTTAACCTCTCACTTGAGATACTTAAAGTACTGGCTACTAGCAGAAAAGCCAGCATTGACTAGGTTCTCGCATGATGTATATATATTGTGTGCAGGAAGACCCATGGCATTAACATAACATTGGAAAAAGATGATTCTTCTCCGGTGCAGTTTACAAGATAAATATTGATAACCTATACAAATACATATATGTGATCATGTGATCATGTGAACTGATATTCCAAGCCAATAGTGAATTTTAATTCTTGTTAGTACAAAGGTCGTTACACTTTCTGATAATGATCAGATATGTCTCTGTGGATAAAGAAATATATTGGACAAAAATGCAAAAATACTGCAGAAAAATGGAAATGAAAACAAAAACAAATATTTAATTACATGAAATTACAAAAACAACATGACACACCTGATGCAGCCTATACCAGCACTTAATATAATTTTGCTGAACACAATGAATGTACAAAATAATTAAAATTAAAAACGATAGGCTAATTCATATTTATCAAGTACCAAAATTAAGCCATTAAATACATTTTGCCTATTTCCTTTTTTGGATGTTAAAATTAACATAAAATTAATTCAAATTACCCTTAACACTCAAGACACTTGGTTGTTGATTTGAGCCATCTAAAAAATAAATAATATCAAATTAAGTAGTAGATAATTAAATTGTTTAAATAATCAATTTTAAAATACTATGTTGCATCTTACCAACTCCAGAAAGATGGATTATTTCAATTTGTCCTCCATAATCTACTTGGTTGGTACCTAAAATAAAATTGTTAATATAATTTATATTTAAAAAAATATTGGTGGCAATTTTAAATAAACAACTGATAAATGGGTAACTTTCTAAAAACAGGGAGTCACACATTTATTATACCAAGCCAAAAGACATATTTGTCATATTTCTTATCATAAATAAGATGCATAAATATACCTGAACTTTCAACAGCAATATTAGAAGCATCTTCCCCTGCAAAAGACAATTTTAATATGAAACAATATAATGTAAACATTCATTAATAGACACAGACAAGAAAACATAATGTAAATAACAAATAAAAACAATTAGTAATTGGTATATATATCATGTAACAAAATTATTTATAACATTCTAATTATAGTATCCATCTTACAGCTACTTATAACAGTGTTAGTGAATAAATTATCTACTTAATAGTGAATGAATAAAATCAAGTTCTATAGTAGAGGATTTTGACCTCTTTCAAATGATGTAAACTATTGCTTAAAAATAAATTTGATATTTCCAAAGAAATAAGTTTTACTGAAGTAACTCAATTAAACTTAGAGCACATTAATCAACCTTATCTCTTAAGAATATGTAGTAAAATATTTGAATGTTGAAAGGTTCTGGTGAATTGATTAATATTTGTATTTACTAGTCAAAAAAGCATAACAATAAAATAATTGATTTGATAAATGTATTTCACATTTTCAGAGTGAAAAAAGTGAGTACATGTTAAATGCACTGCTCTATAGATGCTCAAGCTTCTGAAGTTTTAAAAAATAAGTTAAAGTAGGGTTAAGGGGATCACATGAATATTTACATGAAATTCATACTATATGTCAAATGTCAATGTTTGCATGTAGATGCCAAATTTCTAGTTAGATAATGAAAATATGTTTTTTGTTGCAGCTCCAATTATTATGTCTCAAATCTCAATTATTGATTTTTTGGACTGCCATATAGTTAGGCTACAAGGTGTAATTTAAAAATCCTAGTTTTCTATTTGAATTCCCTTTAAAACTAACTCAAAATTTACATGAGGCATATTTAAGTGTTTTTTACATGCTTATTCCAAAATTTGGACTAGGGTTAAACTATTAATAGTGGTTCCCATCTACATTATTTCATGAAAATAATATCTCAAGGGAAATTTTGTTTTTAGAATCAACTCTTTAAATTTAAAAAAAGTTTAGGTTTCTATATTCATTAAAATTGATGATAAATTTTGGGACCCATCATATATAAGCCTAACCCTAATTGCAAAAACCAACTTAGAATCCCTAGTTTACAAATAATTGAGTGGACATTGAAGAAGTTGTGACACATTAATTATTTTGGATTTGCAATTTTGAGGTTATGATTAAATCTGGAGTAAGGTTAAAGGGGTTCCAGTCCATATTATCTAAGTAAATTAATACCACAGGTTAATTTTCGGGTTTAGAATCCTAAAATTGCATTAGATTTTTTTGTTTTAATGACTAATTATCGATTTTTGAACCCCCTATAGCTGGGCCCAAAGTTGAATTTCAAAAAGACCATTACACTATTTAAATTCCCCAAAAACTAAATAAGAATCCCTAATTTATAAAAAAATAATATTAAATTAAAGGAGGTAGACACTTAATTGTTATAACATTTTATTTTGAGGTTAGGATTAAGCCCCGAGTTGGGATAGGGTATTCCCACATACAGTTAAAGAAATTAATACACACATCAACTTTGTGTTTCGAATCTAAGTATTGCATTAGATTTTTGCAAATCTTGGTTTACTTTAGTCATCATAAGGTTAAAAGTCAAATATAAATTTTAAGCACCCCCTCATAGCACAGCCACAGAGAAAATTTATTTGACAAACAATTGATTAAGATTATTAAATAAACTCTATTTTTTAAACTTGTAATTGACACCAATGAATTGACCTTAATACAATGTTCTAAAACAACCTAAATTGTTTTGAAAATATAAAAATATATATTATATACTTACATTAAAAATAACTAATACCTATATACTGGGTTGAAAAGCAAGTATGTTAATAAGTTTTGTAACTTATATGTATTAAACAACTCTATATTTTGCTCTTGTGTAAAAACTTCATTAATAATATTAACTGTATAGTGTTTCAATAAAATAGTACTTTATACAATAAGCAATCTGTCAGCAACTGATTTAAAAGAAAAAGTTTTTAATCACAAATGCAAGTAAGTTATTAAAACATAAACTGATTTTTAGTGAGTTAAAAACTGCATTATATTGTAGGTATTTATATTCCACCAGTCGATTTTATGGGAGCATTACATAATATTTATATATTTCTTACCTACCACTAAAATGTTCACTATTTGCCTTTATAAAAAATTATGAAATAAATTATAAAGTTGCAATCAAATAAAGATTAATTATTGTAACTACTCAGATTTTGAATTGCTGCTATAAAATCTAATTCGAAAATATTGTTAACTGAGAATGATTTATTGAATTTGAAATTTTGCCACATAACAATGTATCAAATTATGTTTGAAAAAATTAATTAATATAGTAACAACTGTAAAAATAACAGATGAAAATATATGGTAACAATGCTACAAAACAGTCTATCGATTTAACACTTATTTGTTAATGTTGAAGATGCAGTATGTAAACTGTGGGTTGAATTGTTTCCTCTGTGGGTTTCTTGATAGATATCACCTTCTGACTACCACATAGTTCTTGCATTAGATACACCTTGTTGGAAAGGCCTACTTGCAAAGTTTTGTAAATTTTTCGTTTTTGTCCATCAGTTTGTTGTCTGAAATAACAATTCACACTTGACATATTTTTATGGCCGGTAACAGTGCATACATCTTCAGATGACAACCTTCAGATTTCTATTGACTTACAATGGTAATTCGGATGCAATGATTAGTGTAAACGTTTGCTGAGTCCTGCCATTTGAGATATATCCTTCGTCATTTCACAAAGAGAAGCTTTTCCTAAAAGCCTCTTCTTACAGTACCAAGTTTGTTGTTTCCAATTCTTAAAAGGCAATGGACATAAAGATGAATTCTCTGCAGGTATTTTAGCAAGATAGGTTTTCAAGACATATACAGGACACATTTCATTGTTGGTCTTATCATCATACATTCTATACTTCTTTGGATCTATATTTTCTTTGATGTCTAGAGATGCTTTCACATTTTTGCTCAGAAGATTTTTATTTAGATATGCATATTCACATCCATCAGAGTCAACAGCAAATAAAATGGAATATTTTTTCAACTGCGGCAAAGTTTCTCTGCCTCTCAGTCTAAAGTAGTAAGTGAAATAAAACCAAACTTGCTGCTGAAGAATTGTGGGCGCTGAGGCACCAAAGAAGTTTTTCACTTTCTCCATATCACTATGTTGAAGGGCATCAAAGGATTTTTTGGAATGGTCAGAATTCTTAAGCCAACAACCCACCATAACTTTCAGTGTTATGTTAGCTCTTCAAAATGCTTCATCATGGATTATGTAAATTTTATGATTTACTATACTTCCTGTAAGATAGCAGTTTATAGCAGCTCTTATGCCTACCAGAGAACTTGGTGAATAACACTTTCCATCCTTGGTTTTAAGCAAAAAATAATAATACCCAAGAAATTCAGGTAATATATTTTCTGGAAGGGTTTCTATGTTGCTTGAAAATAATTTTTCATCCAGAAATTTTTAAATCTAGCAACATGGCTTTTCAGACAAAATGTTAGGAATTGCCTCGTTTTGTAACTTATTCATTTCAGCAATGATATGTCTATCATAGCATATTTATTTCTCTGATCTTCTTCCATATGATCTAGTTCTGCAGTGATATCACCAGCAATTAAATTATAGATTATTAAATCTACAGAATTGCTCTCACATGCAATGCACTCGACTTCTTTTCCCTCTTTTCCAGAAATCATTCTACCTGGTACCCAGCTGAAGTTAATGAGAGATGTCCAATTTTGGTCTGCCATATTGTTGTTAATGCTTTAAGACTGAATTAAAATTTTAGTGGCATATATTTGAATTCTTATCACAATCTGAGTGGTTACAATAACAATTGAAATATTTGAATTGCCTAGCAAAATTTTTTGCTAGGCAGTACATGCCAGCAAATCATGCTGGCAATTCAAATATACGATTGTTATAATATTTCATTATTTACAATATTTAATTAGCAATAAATGCAAAATGTGGAAGAAATCAAATACAAATCATTCTATTTGGAAGGTTGATAATAATATATGAAATGATAGCAAAATGACAAAATAATACATACCATTGTACATATCATTTTGTTTAAATTGAAATAATGCAATAATAATAGCAGTCTAACATTATTTCACGTTTTTTAACAATAAAATTCGTAATATGCATTATTTCATTGACTTGTTAAGTTAATTTTAAAAAAATTCAAAAATATTATAGGTATATGAGTATAACTTAAATGTAAATAGTCATGATTTTAAGATTAATTTTTAGCAAACTTTTTAATCAGCAATATTCAAACTTGCCCCTTTATTTAAATTTAAGTTATTAAAAAATTGGAATTTATACTCAAATGAAAAATGTGTAGCATATTATTAATTGACTCATCATGTTATTTTAAGGAATACTAACAATTTCAAAAATATTGGTTTAGACTGCTAAAATTAGAAATAAGAAATCTATACCAATGTTATTATAAATAGAAATTGTAATGAAAATTATTTATTTGATTTTTTTACATTAATTTGAAATAATTAAAAATAGATTACACATAAGGTTATACTACTGAAATATATTTCAAATATGTAGTAAAACATAATAACAATGTAGTATATTTATATATACAGGGCTGGACAGAATTAACCATACATAATAGATTTTTCAATCTTGTTTATTTAAACATAAAACAAACAACCAAATTTAATTAAAATTATTATATTTGTTAATTCTTCATACAATAGTATATAGTACAGTAATAAATATGTACAAAGTAAGTAAACACTATCCCAAAAAGAGTGTTAAAATATCAAGAATAATTTAGTATTTTGCAACAATAACAGCTTTCAGTTGTTGTGGCAATGAATTGATTAGCTGGTTCGTGTATTGTTGATCCATCTCTTGAAAATTTGTGTTTGCTGTTTGAAAAAGGTGGTCAAAGTAATGGATCATATTTTTGTCATCATACATAAGTAATTTTCACCATACAGAATAAATAACAAATTAAAAGTGGTTATTTATAAATCAGTATGAAAAAAAAAACTATAATGCAATAATTATTATTTGTACTTCTTTTATGTTGTATATGTTATTTAGAAAAAGTTTGAAAAAGGAAAATGATTGTAGAATAAGTTAAAAGTGTGTATCTAACTCGACAAGGATATTGAACTTTAGTATAATAACACTGACAAATATGTTAGGTGTTTTAGTTGCACTAAATTGTACTAATTGAAAAAATTGAGGTTTTACTACATAGAATGCATCTAAATATAATATTAGAAGAAGCAATTCAGAAAAATGATCCTGAAAATTAAAGTTGGAAAATTTTCATCCCTGAAATGTATATTAATACATTTAAAACGATTGAATTATATTTGAATAAAATGAAGCATAGATAAAATGTATAAAACATACAGAACCAAATAAAACAATGCAAAATGTGCATATAACTATTTACATGACTATGATAATGATATATACATAAAATAATATGAAGAAAAATGTTTGCCCAACTTAGGACTTCAATTTCAAACTTTCATTGTGGCTCATTTGCATTTGATAAGGACAGAGTCAGAGTTCAATATGTCCACCTAACTTGTTTATTAACAGGGCTTCAAGAGTGGGAATGCCCATTGAAAATCTAGTTTCCGTATGGTTCTTCCTGACAAGACTGAATAGGTGCTCAGAGTCAGCATTGCTGTGAGGGATAGATAGAATGGAGAGAATAGCACAAGCAAGCTTGGTATAAGGGAAAGTTTCATCAACATCTTTCCATGTGCACAGGTTGTGCCAGACAGTGTCACTTCTAGACACTTCTACTGGCATAGGGAATGTTTGGTAGTGATGAAATGCTTTATGTAAGGCATCCTTGCTAAAGTTGTTTAGACATGGCAGAAAAAATTCCAGCTGACCAACCCCAAGGAGCATTGGCTCGATTTTGAATGTCTGCCACTTCTGTGTTTCTTAGGAGATCGCTGTTGAAACTTTTTAAATATATACTGCACAGCAGCAATATAGAATGACTTAATATTATTCATCACCTTTTGTTACTTTTTCACTTGTTGCCAGTTGGACTAGTCATTCCTTTGTTTGATCACCAATAAAGAGCTCATTGCTGGATTGTTGAATCTTTGGATTTTTACAATCCACAGTTTGTAATTTATTGACATCAATAAGTGCTGATGGTTTAATGAAACGAGATAACAGATCACAAAGAAAGTTCAGAAGTGGACGATTTGTGATATGGATGAGAGGTTTATCATTCTGAAGTCTTATTTAAATTGTCCACACTTGGGAGAAACCACAAAAGAAATTTGCAGTAAACAGCAGCATGTTTGCTTTTCAGAAAAGATAGAATATGAACTAATCATTGGTGAATGTAGGATTTTTCTTCTTCATTTGCTTCATTCCTCCATACTGGAAAACATAGATCATGAAACAACACTATCCCCTGGCAGATAGGTTGCCGAATTCGTTTTTTTTTGTGTCAAATTTGGCTTGAAGTTCTTTCAGTTCTGCTGATATGTAATGACCAAAAGGTTTCCACAGCTTGACAATCCTCTGCAGACAAATTGTCAAAGACAGCCATCTGGTAGGACAATGCTTAAGTATTTGTTTGATTTCACTATCAAATAAAAGCTGAAATTCCACAAATTCCTTATTTCTCTTACTACTATGTTTGAAATAGTAGTAAATACCAACCAAGATTCCATTTACTGATATAGGTAGTTGGACTGAAGCTTTCTTTGCAATTAAACTTAGTAGATTACAAATACATGGTCAAAGTAAAATAGATTGTTTTTCACTCTGCACTAAGGCAACAAGATCACCACTAGACCCAACCGTAACATTTGCATTATCTGATGAGAAAGATACACAATTTGATAGCAATACACCAGAAGAGTCAAGTTTTGATTTAATTTATGTAAAAATATTTTGCCCCAAGTATCAAATATTTAACATATAAAAAATGTATCTACATGAAATTTAAAAAATCCAGGATGGCCAGGACATTCCTGGAAAACCCAGGACAATTGGCAGGTCTGCATGTGCAAAATTATGGGACTAACTTTAAACCGCAATTAAATATATACTACTTTATTATAATTTTTAATATTACAGAATAATAAACTTAGGGATCTTCTTATCCTAATTAATAAAAATGAAAGAAATGTGCAAATGTGCAAAGAATGTGCCTATAATGATTTTGGATGAAGATACTTTGGCATATCAAAAACTATAGAAATCACTAACTGTGATAACTATGCAAAATATTAATCACAAGTATAACAGATAAATAAAAATATCTGTTTACTCTGACAATACTAAGTCATCAATGAAATGTAATTGTCAATGCAAGAACAAATAGTAAGATTATACCCATCCCATCAACTATTTTTACCATTGGAAACCCCTGCCAAGATTATTCATGCATTGACTATTTCTCTCCCCAGTCAATGGGACACTTAGTACCAAATTTAGAAATTGAACTGACTGGGAGTAGAAATTACAATACAACATCCAAATTCATTCAAGTCACAAATAAATTAAGCAGGAAGCTAACATCACCAAAATAATAATTAGACATGCTAACTAACACTGGTAATATTAACCATTTCTTTATGGCTGCATTGTATGGTTTTTGTAAAAACCAGCTATACATTTAAGAAAATATAATTCTCAAGTGTTATAATTGGTCATTTATGCAAATGCCATATAAATACATAAAATAACCACTTCTTTCATTGTGAGCTTTCTTTCTGCTCTTGCTTATAAAGCTGGTATATTATAAAACATCAAAATCCAAATCGGACATCTATTTATTGTTATTACAATATAAGCCATATATATTATATTAAGTACTACAGAAGTATAGAATCTGCTTTATTGACATTTATGATGCATGAATAATGAATTTTAGTATAAATAAAATTATAATGGATGTTTATTTTATAGTACAAGTTTTTAGACTAAATGTTTAACTGCTATAAAACTATTACAGTAAATGTGTGCATAAAGAGTACTTGGCCATAATTTTTTTTTTTCAGAATATAAACAAAATGCTAAAAACACATAAAAATAAATGTAATTATTATTAAATTTATATCCTATCATAAAGGATAGTGAGAACTGAGATGCTTGATAATCATGGTGTGGTTGCAGCCACCAGCTTTTAATTATTAGTGTATAGGGTTACTTGTTAATTACATTTATTTTTGGGGTTTTTTTTACGTTTCGTTTATTTTCTGACAAAAATTTTATTTAGGGCTAAGTACTCCACAATCCCTAAAATAACATTCTAATAGTAATACTGTTTTGGGCCTGGTGTCTGGGGTATAAGTAAACAGTATTAGAAAGTACAGTTGGTTTAGCACTAATATACTTGTACTATATTAACTTACATTTAAGTATGCTCCACTTGCAGTCTTAAGCAAGTCCAATGCCAATGGCAAGAATAAGAGTCAAGACCAGGCAAGTCAGTTAGAATTTAGACTTAGAACTGAGTTGGACAGTTAATAATAATAAGATTAATAAGATTACTAAAATATAAAACCACTATAACTGTCACATGAACCTTTTATCTATATAATAACACGTGTCTCTCATCACTGTAACTAAAGGGAAAGAGTTTAAAGACGTTACTTGAGAATATACTACTTTTAAGAATTAATACTACTGGCGTATATAGTAGTAGTACAAAACAATAAATATCAATTCTTTATTTATTTAAGAGAATATTTTAAAACGGACAGATAAATTAAAAAATTAAAAAATCCGTCAAAATAAAGAATTATTACTTAAACTGACCTGCATCACAATCTAAATCTGTATTAAAGCTTTCAAGATATCCAGCATTCAAGGGATTAGTAACAGAGTTATCGTTTTGTTCAAATTCTCCAGAAGCATAAGCGTATGTTCGATTCACTGTGTCATCAGAGGTAAAAGAAGGATTTGTCATCATTTTTTCGAATATATTCGATTTTTTACCAGCCAATTCCTTTGATGACTGCTTTTTTTCAGCCATCTTAAAGAAAATATACGAAACTGGAAACCGAAAGTCTTTTTAAAAACATTTTAAACAAATATTTATACAAAGAAGATAATGTCAAAGCAAAAATAAATTTGACAAATATGAACAGAGTTGTAACTAAGAAACTAACAATAAGATTTGCGAATGTATCGAAGAAGAAAGAAAATGACATAAGTACGAGAATGTGGCAAAATTTATTATAAATGAATATGGCACTATCCCAATCAAGCGCTCTACAAGCGTTTTTGGGACAACAAACTATCGTTTCAATGTGTGTGCGCCGATCATTTTTCTACTCTAAAGGCGTAAACTAAAGAAAGTCTAATTGTTGGTGATAGTTTGTTTGATCAGAAACAATGACGGATCTGGAAATAAGAAAATTATTTATAAATTTTGGCAGATCCACAGATGCACAAATGGTACATAAATTCATGATAGACATATAAAATCAAAACATAAATAGACCAATAGACTAATTTCATATATATATATAAACCAGAAACATAATACAACTGTTCATTCCTAAAATGTAATGCATAAGATGTTAAAAGAAGTTAAAGTAAATAGTTATTCTTCTGCATAAACTAGCTACAATTGACTTATAGTAAAATTGATTAATCGTCAAGCATGGTTTGCCACTAGATTCATATTGGGTTCATCGTAGACTCATTTGATGCCTTCTACTTGACTCGTGCCAAACACATGAGTCGTATATTTCAATTAAAGCATGGCTACACTGTAATGCTTCTAGGTAGCTGCTTTAGTTACACTACTACACAAAATAGTATATATACTGATATACGTCAATGAGAAAGACTGAATGATGGCATAATAAGTAGTTTATAACGTTAAAGAGTGGAGATTTTTAGAGGTTCAGAGCAAGATTTTCATACGACCTGTCTTTTGTCGTTACAGTTGGGTCGTGAAACATAATTAGATTTGGATTGTTGAATAGCAGTCTGATTAGCCAGGTGAAATGCCGGCTAATCAGGAGGCACCTCATGGCTGATGAGAATTCCCTTCGTCGTCAGCCATCGGTGTCGGCCATGGATATGTGAAGCACATATGAGAGGGAGAGCAGAGAAGAGGGTTTAGCAATGGACATTAGTTTCGAGTTATGAATAATACTAACTCTGTCTTTAAGTAATTCCGATCTCATCCCTTACAGAAGGTATGTCTGTATCGGGTGCATTTATGAGAGATTGTTCGATTGTTTGAAACAGTTTTATTGATTGAGTGATTGTAAGGTGACTGGATATTGAGTGATTTAATGATCGGTTGATTGGAATATTTTCACTAAGTCGATCGATACAACTGGATGTCAGAGTATCAATGCCAGTTATTGATTTCGAGAGTCTCTCATTGGAGTCAGTTCGACTGTCTCCTCTCCAATCATTAAAACAGAGGTGGCTATTTTATCGATATCGAAGGTGGTGCATAGGTTATTTAGTTCTTCGTTGAGAAACTTGTAGTGCAATCGCTTGTTAATATTTTTATACAGCCATAGCGAGCTATCCATGAGGGAACCAATGCAGAGCGCCTCCAAGATAGTGGTTCCTGGAGGGAAAAGAATATACTGCAGATCCTAATCCTACAAAATATCTGCAACCTACTGGAACTATCGAGGTGCTGGGTTTTTGGGAAGAGACTCCGGTAAACCGGCGTTCTGGAGTCTCGTGCAAATCCTCGCCGGAGATGTGGAGGAGAACCACGGACCATCTAGGGGCACCAAACTCAAAATTTTACAATGGAACGCAGACAATCTGAGAACCAAAACTGACAGAACTCGAGCACTGGTGCAATATCCACAAACCTGAAGTGATAGCGCTCCAAGAATGCAACATGCCGAAGGAGAAAGCTACCCAGATCATTAGCTATGATAAACCCATCCTTCAGAGACGGAATACTGGAAGAAGAACTGGCAGGGACTTTAACGTGGGGATGTTGAAATATCTCTTAGACATGGCATCAAGTACAGTACCATTGACAAAAATCTGATTAGAGAAAACGATTCAACCACCGAATGGTGCGGAGTCAAGATCAAACATGGCAACACCGAGTACGTCATCATTAACATGTATGTCCCTCCACCCCCCACCCCCCCCCCCCTCCCCATTAGATCGGGTCAAACGGATGATAGAACACAGAACTTTGATCCAGAGCACTACCATCAGAGGACCAAACCATAATCCTAGGAGACTTCATTGCTCACCACCCAAGTTGGGATGAAAACTGTATGAACGCGGATACGCTTGGGAACGCTATCGAATCCTGGTGTGAGAAGAACAACATGTGTAATGAAGGCGAGGCCACGAGAATAAACAGAGCTACAGTCAACGGTAGCGTACCAAACATAACCTTAGTATCCAAGGATCTAGCAGACAGCACCAGTTGAGAAGTGACCACCTAACCATAGTCGTCACGTTCGAACACTGGAAAGAAGAAGTAGCCCTTAAAATTACAAAGTGGTGCTTCAAGAAAGCAGAGTTGACGGAATTCACCCTAGCTACGAAAGCAAAGATGGGTGCGGTGTCAGGTGATACCCTGAATCAAATGGTGGAAAACTTCACAGAGAAGATTATCCAAACGTCACGCGAGACTATCCCAAGAGGCAGTCGTACCGAAAATAAACCATACTGGAATAAAGAGATCGAAGAAGCCATCAAGAAAAGAAAGGAAGTTATCACGTTTAAGAATATGAGCGAAGAAGATAGAGTCAAATGGATCGAAGCAAGCCAAAAAGTGCGAAACATCATGAAAAAAGCCAAAAAAGAAAAATGGATTGAATTTGTAGATAATGAACTGGACAGTAACGGACACCACAACCTTCTCGAGAGCCATAAAAGCAATGGGTGGCAGAAATCACCCGAAGACACAAAGCAAAGCTCTCGCCATAACAACAACGGATAGCAGTACCGTAGAGGTGAAAGAGAAAGTGCTATACGAAGATCGCAAGAAAGCATAAGCCTTCACCAAAGGATACGCGAACGTGTCTATATTACCCCACGAGAGAGATAGAGATAGAGAAATCAGAAGAAAAAATATTGAATATCAGACTAGAGCATGTAAAAACTGCATGGGACAGAGAATCGGAGAATGCTGTGAGATTGAAGATTACGAAATCTCTAAAGCTATCATAAAACTTAAAAATGGCAAGGCAGCGTGTGATTAAACACCTCGGAGACAAGAGAAGAGAGAGGCTCAAAGAAATGTTTAACATCTCATGGATGAATGGTACTGTCCCAAACAGATGGAAGGAAGCCACTATTATCCCAATCGCAAAGAAAAATAAAGATCTTAGTAAAATGGGTAGCTACAGATGCATGACTAAATGGGTCCAAAACTTCTTAGCAGATCGAAGAGCCAGGACAAAAATCAACTTCAGACACAGCAAATACCACAGCTTCAGAGAGGGACTCTCCCATGGTAGTGTTCTAGCTCCAACGCTGTTTTTTATATGAATTAACGACATAAGTGTGAATTTGACAGATAAGGTTAAAAAGTACCTTTTCGCGGATGACATGGCAACACACAAAGCTAGATACGGCAATCGACGCTAGCCAATCAGCCGCAAACGATCTTAACACCTGGGTGAAATTCTGGAAACAGAAACTAGCAGTGGAAAAGTCTGAATGCATCATATTCTCAACATGGTCCTAAGAAGCGAACAAAAAAGCCAACATCACCATCGATGGCGAAACAATCAAGACCAGTAAATGTGTTACATTTCTTGTAATCACGCTGGACAGACTTCTTAACTTCAACATCCATGTGAGAAATATCAGAATTAAGACCAAGAACCGGATCAAGCAATAATCAGTGCTCAATAACAAATGCTGGGGTGCCAAAGAGAACACTCTTAGAAGCGTATACATGACCTACATAAGTACTGCTGTCGAATATGTAGGTGGAGCATGGATGCCAGCTATGAGCGACACGGCCAACAACCAAATCCAAATAATCCAAAAAGATAGGCAGCGAAAATAATAACAGGATGCTCTAGCAGATCGAGTGCAGACGACGTGGTGAAGGAAGCTAAATTGGAACTTATCAACACCAGAATCGTAAGCAAAGCTACGAAACTGTACGAAGGGAAGAAAAAGACCCACTCAACATGCTGGAAAACAAAGCTGGAGATTGAAAACCACGAGTAAGATGGTAATTATGCCACAATACCAAGAGAACGTAGAGCTAGTCGAGGTGTTAAACGACCACCAGGGGGTGGAGACCCATTAGACATTTTCTTATTATGGGAAATGTTGGGAAACAATACCCAAAAGCAAAAATGATAAAAGAGGATCTTTCTGGTTGCCGTATGGGATTGCTGTCTGACTTACCTATATTTATGTAGGAGATTAGAAGACAGTAATACCAGGCACCATAGCCTTGAAGATTTATGCATCATCTTTTTCCCCCATGCCGCCATAATTTCCTCTTGTGTAAATAGGCTGCACTGGCATGGGTCCTATTATTTTACGGGACATGTTGCCGCCGCCGTAGCCTCGACGCCACAGGCATCCCCGGGCGACTTGACCGAGAGAAGTGCAACAGCTCCGCACGCTATCCCCGCGAGCCAATCTAGGTGTGCTTTACACGTCCCAGAGGGGGATAGTCCGTTCCTGACGGCTCGGGGTTCTTTTAGAATTGTGCGAATAAGACAGACAGACAGACCAATGTATAAGGTCACAGTTGATGAACAACTAATAGGTTTTCACGGTAGATGCCCATTCCGTGTATACATTAATAACAAACCAAATCGATATGGTAAAGTCATGTAATCTGCACAAAAATGTAGCCGTAATTCTTAAATTTACTTAGGGAGCAGGACCACAAAGCGAACATGGTCAGGTTGAGCGTGTCGTAAATCTTGTGTAACATTTACAAAATTCCGGTAGGAATATCACGACTGATAATTGATTTACTAGTATTCCACTGGCTCGATAATTGAGAGAAAATGGACTGACTCTTGTTGGTACTGTACGACAAAATAAAACGCAAATGTCACGTGAAATGTTTGGTTTCTCTGATAAGATTTCTGTGTTCATACGTTACCAAATGTTCCAAAGCTCTCATACTACTATCAAAATGCATATAAATAACATCACTAGAGAATCGTAAACAGCTGAATTGATTGTTCTATACAATGAAACAAAAGGCTTAATTGACACTTACATATAACCAGTGGTGTTAAGACCTACACCACTAATCGAAAGATCAATAGATAGCCAAATAAAATATTCTGGAATATACTCGACTCATATTGCTTAAACTTGTGTTGTGGCGTTCATGTGTTGTTGCATCCAGACTACTAAGGAAAAAGCCCATAGAATATATATTAGCGAGCTAATATGTTCACCTATTGTACCGCATATTCATGGAAGATTTGGTATTCCGCAAGTGAGACATAATCAAACGATCAGGCTTTATTCCAGTTGCTGACATTGCTCCAGTCCAACCACGAGCTGCAAATGAAGCTATATATATAGAAATCGTTCACTTATATGCTGTCAAGCGCCTTTCGAGTTTATCGTGTTCTAAATGCAACAATACAATCTGCAAGCAAGTGTGATATTATATGTATTATTGTGAAATGAACCATTATACATACTAAGTACTTTATATTAATATATTTTTGAAACTATGATTAATAATTTAATAAAATATACGTTTTTTAGATTTGTAAAAGCTGACTACATTTTATTTTACCCGAAAATATGTAAAATAATGGACAGATTATATCATACAATATAAATTCTGGAAAAAAATGTTTCAAAATATAAAATACTTTAGCTATGAGAATACATATATCAAACATCAAAGTGATCAAAAATTATCATGTGCACCGTAAGAGTTAATAAAACTGGTAATTCTCTGATTAAATTTAACACCAATATAATACAACGCACGGATACCAAAGTAAAAGTATAATATTAAAAGTAAGGTAGGAGGCGTGAACTCCAACAACGGACGTTAATAAAATTACTAACGTGTTTCTAAATGATTTTTAATAAATTGGATAAAACCAATAATATAAAAAATTTCATATATTTTTAATATTATAGAATATATTTGCAATGTATAATAAAGTATAGATACAGGTGTTGGGCAAGCCGATTTCTCATTGTAATCGAATAACAGAATAATACAAAGTATTACAGTAGGTATTGTTTTTAATAGTTATATACAAAAGGGGTAGGGTAGAGGAGGCAGGCTGAGAATTATTAGTAAAATTATTTATTTAAAGCCCAAAATCTAAACGTCTGAAAACAATTTAATACTCTCTGTTGATCTTAGAATAAAGGGAATTGTTATAAACTTCGTAGAGGCTATCTTCAGTTTATTGATATTTTTAACTCCATCCTTGTTTACTTTATTAATAATGATCATGGTATTCTCACCGGATTTGCAAGAAATAAAACAATTGCACGCAGACACAAACCCACACTCACACAAATACACAAAAGATGAAACTAAGGTAGTACATAAAATTTCTACGGTACGTAAAATAAGAATAAATGAAAGTAACATTGGTATGAGAGTGGTGATGGTATACGCAGTGTACACTTGTGCCACATGCTAAAAGAATACTTCTTTACGTTATAATGTTTGCTGATATCCTTTAGGTTAGTATATGGATATATACTGAAAATTTGATATATATGTAGACATCAATAGCAGTGGCCATAATATAGAGCAAGTACGCAGTATCTTAAATGGGACATTTTTATACACAAAGAAAGATAGTTAGTGAGATGCTTATGTTGTAAAAATGGATTAATATGTATGTAAAGAGACTATACTACAGCACACGCAGGAACAAAAATAAAGTAAACATTTTATGCAGAACTGGCAACAAAATTGAACGGGTTGTGGGCTATTTTATGCATTTACAAACTAATAAATTATTGATATAATTATAAACAAATTTATGCACAAATAATATAATAAACATTACGGATAAAATATTACCCTAATAATAATTGGCGCCTAAGAATGCATATTAACGTGAAAGTTTTGAGTTAATAAATAATAATTTATAAAATACTATTAAAGGAATACTTTGTTACTTATTTTATTCCTATTATTATTCGAAATGGTATAAGTTGTATCCCGATATCTCGATTAATTGTTTTGCCAAATGTTAATGTTGTGCTCCTTTATTTTCGATTTACAACCGTTTACATGTAATAACAAGTGGTAAATCATTTTCTGGAATGGAACAACCTTCAAATGTTGCCAGTGTTTAGAAAATACCAATGATGTAAGGCTTGTAAAATATGAAAAAAGAAGGATTAAATTCCTATTTTGAAAAAGGATCCCATTATTAAAAGATGCAGTATTAACTCGATAAATTCAGATATCATTTATGTGATAAAATATAGCAGTGTACGCAAAGTGCAGTGTGTGTTTTATGTCATCTGTGCATCAAATAATGTGGTTCGTTTAAGCACATTTTTCCCCAAGCAAAGTAACTATCGACTCCTAATACATTATTATGCAATATTATACAATACTACAGATGGAACGGAGAATTAAAGAATAAGAATAAATGTAGAACAACATAAAACCATCAAAATAATAAATAAACATTATTCATGTACAAAGCAGAGCAGAAAACGAGGTATTATGTAAACGTGAATTGGTGATAATAATGATGCATCTCAGTTGTTACGAGACGAGGACAATAATAAGACCTTTACTGACTACCAAATTGGACAGTAGGATAAAAAAAACAGAAAAAATATAGAGAAGAAGGAAAGTAAGGACACTGAGGCAGCGAAGACTCCAGTTGGAAAAGGGGTGATATTGATTGACTTGGCACAACAGGTCGGTGTCATCAGACGTACATGCCACTGTCCAATTGGCACATTTGCATGCATGGTATAAGCTAACCATAAAAGGTCAGCGTGGAGTAGCCAATGACGAAAGAAATAGCCTGTAACTAGTCTTCTAATTGGTTTAAACTTTGTTGGTGCGCTTCTACTCCAACTTTTTCTCATCTTCTTCATTGGTACTACGGGAAGAAGAAGCGACGGCGGAGGCGCCTTCGAGACTAGGGTCCGGTTCCCCGCTGCTTCGATTGGAGACCTGTGAGTCAAACTTCTGGAGGCGACGTTGGCGGACAATTTCCCGCTCGTCTTCGGGTTCATCAGCGCTCCCTGCACCGCCTTGAAGGGGGTAGATAAGTGCTTGTTCTACAGATATTCTATTTTTATAATAAGATAATGTAAGCCTACTAAAAAAAAAGCACATATAATAAGTAAAACATATCAATTATACAATTTAAATTATACAATTTAAATTACTGTACGACAAAAGAGTGAAATTTTGTAGAACAAAAAGTATGAATGCGATATATTCCAACAATAAATATTATATATACGAGAGGTGATGTATACATAAATGTTATCAAAAGGGTCCGAATTTCTAACAAGGAAAATATAATTTAATAATATTGCATATAATGGGTCAATTTGACGGAATTTTTGCACTAAGCAAGTACCTCTAAGTTCTATGTGTAATCAAAATCGATATAAATTTCAATAAAACCAATTTTATGAAAATGTATGATAAATTAACAATTGAAACCTTTTTAACATATTTATATAAGTAATACGTTGTATTATATATCATAAATTAATATGTAACTGAAGGACAAAAATTAAAGATTGTCAATATTTTCGACTATACCAAATCTCATTAATTAAAGTTAAAAAATGTAATATAAATAGGATCGCTGTACCTTATAACCCCATTTTTACTTTAAAATACTTTTAAATTTGTACTAATTTTTGGGGAAATTCCAAGGTATCCAAAAAAATCCTTGGTAAGAAGCCAACAATGGCAAACCAATAATATGCAAACAATGAATATTTATATTTCAGTTTTTAAAGCCACAAAAATAATTGGAACACATCATTATAAGATTTATAAACAGAATAGCATTTTCTAAAAGTCTTATTCACACAAACGTGTGGAAAGAGTTTCATCTGTATACTTGTCGCCTTTATACAAAGGTTTGGTGAAAAACGTTCACATTCTTGTGGAATTCTGCCTTTAATTCATAGAATCGATTAGTAAAAGCATGATACGGTGAATAAATGCCTGCCTTTAAATTTTGTATGTTTAGTACTATTATCGATTTTATAAAAATGTAATACATTATAATATATATTGTACTATTATTGTACATATTATATATCCATATATATTATATTTAATTGTATGTAATGCATATTATATATTATAATACATGCCACAAAAAACTTAGATTTTCGTTTTTGATCACCTGGTATGTTAATATGATATAATATGATATTTTACTCTGACCTACATATGCTGTAACTATCATTTATACAATAGGAACACATTAATTACGTATTCAATACAGCTGCCTGGTTTGTTTAACTAACGATACACTGAGCAGTGAATAAATACTCTTAGAGTATTTGCTGAAACACCTGCCTTACAGTAATTTTAAAAATAACTATTCATGAGCATATTGCATTTTCATTTTTTATATTTAAAGTATTAAGATATATTCGCACTTTATACTGTGAATATAAAATTCGCGTAGGCTACACCACGTTTAATAATTAGAATGTTAATTAGTCCAATAATGACAAACAGATCTAAATTATACAATTAATGATAATTTTTTTCTAAAATTATAAACTACAATATTTGGTAAATCTCTCAAAATACCTTTAAAACTGTTTTCATTATTAAGTGTAAACTGCTGCACTTCCGTCAGATAATAATACACCCCTACAGCAAAAAGATGGGTGGAGAGAAGTTTTAGATATAAAGCTATCCACTGATTTTAATAATAACTGACGATATACTAAAAATCTCATTAAATCTCACACCGGAATAAATGCGATAACAACGATTACTGGCCCTTTCAATATAGGAGACACAAACAAAGCACACCCATCATTGCTTCCTTTCAATTATCCATCTATGTTTCCAAACTGTATGCAATGAAACTAACCTTACCTAGGTACTTATATAGAAATATTTTTTGAGAAGATAGAATAAAGAACAAATTTGTGCCTTACAGAACTTCTACGACTGTTTCCTCAATTCAAAATACCGGTTCACTTGGTTTTGGATTGACCTGTCTAAGAAAGCAAAAGAAGACTCTATTTATACCCTCATAGGTATCTTTAAGCGAGAGCAGGAAAATGTTACTTGGTCAATGACATATAATGAAAATTCATGCACAAATTGTAGAAATATTTATTTTATATATTTATATATATAATAATGTTTAATTCTTTCACCACAGTTTTTAACAAACTAAAAAAATAGATGGGTGCATCCTGAGGTTAGAAGTAATGCCAATAATTTAAATTAGTTATTGTATTTGAATTACGCAATACATACAATATAGATTAAATTAATTTAAATAACAATTACAAAACACACAAGAACTTATTTTGTTCGATATTCCAAACCGGTAAAAAAATTAAAATAGGTATCTACTCAATTATAATGCGATATTCAAAAATGATATTCATTGTGTGGTGTAAATAACATTATATCTCATCGAAATATAATAGCAGCTATAATAGACATTATTGGAGTAATAATACATTATTACTGCGAGTCAATTATTATTCCGCGAAAATGCAAATCTTAGTTCAATATGAGTGAAATTATTTAGTAAAAATATGCTTATAAATTTACAAAACAATGATTTTAAAAATTAAATAAGTTGAAATATTAAAGATTTTAAATCTGTTTATTTTAGATACTAATTAATCACTGAGCTTACCACATATTAAGTAAACACATAGTATAGACAAGCTCATTGATTAAAACGAAACGAGACATAATATACTCGGAAGTACTAATATTTTTGAAGTTTGATTTAAATCTGAATTTAAAAAGAGAATCTTACCATTTGCAACCGCTCCCTCTAATGTTTCTATTCTGCTGGCTCGTGGACTGGGTGAATCTCCTGATTTTTTAGTTCTATAAAATCAGAATATATTGCGTTATATTACTGATAAGTAGAACATTTCAAAATTAATTACAAAAACTATTGAATGGAAATAAAATATTAGTATAATTAAGGTAACGCACGGTTCAACTGTAAATCTTATGGTATAGGCATGTGTACATAGCGTTTTATAAATCTTTTTATGCCATTGTTTATTTAAGTATAAACAAATTATTTAATCGAATACACTTTCACACTATTTAGATTTTTTTTAAATGAAAATCTTTATCACAAAATATAAACGAATAATGTATTTAATTATTATAAATGCTCTGAAAAGGATTATTGAACGAATGTAAATGTACGTACAGGTAACTAAAAATTATTGTCAATAAAACTATTCGCGCAAATCGTTACAGTTGAGTAGTAGAAATTATTTTTAAACGAGGCAGTAATGGACTCAATTAACTACTCATAATTCAACACATGGTGTAAGACAGAATATTATATGAGACTCTGCCACGTGCAATTATGGGGTGAACCATGATCGCTACATTGTTTAATATCAATTAGCAAACGTGTGTACCTACACAACACAATTCGGCTTGAAATATAAATTTTACAATCAAATGGCTAAGTAGTAACGACAGATTTTATATTTATGGTGCGATGGAACTATGGCTGAATAAATAAATTCAATTTATATATCTGACTTTAAAAGTTAATAACATTTATTAAAGACATAATAAAATTAATTATTAGGTTATTATATTAATATTGTGTGTTGAATAAAATATGTAGATTATAAGCATAGAGTAGGTACACATAGAGAAACGACTCTTATTGATTATGTATGCAGTTTTATACTACTTCTCGTCTACCCAAAGGTTTTTGCAAACTATTTTTTCTAAAATTCACAACAATTAA
>JAYRBW010079484.1:0-23965 GCA_036023295.1 Invenusta paracnida | reverse complement strand
AAGAGCTAACACATTTTACGCTTATTTCAATTCTTTTATGATATGAGCTAACACACTTTTTGCCATTTTTGGCTAATCATATAGTAATATGTCAAATAATAATCAATCTAAATTTTAACTTTACAAGTGTTTACAATCTTATACAAGAGTTTTCAGATGTTATGTTTTACTTCCTTGAAGCATTCTACGGAACCATTATTAACGAATTGTTGTAGGCTCTTCGAATCTGTTAACGCATTCACTTTATCTGTTATCAACCGACACAGAACAGAGTTCTACCTCCAAGTTCTTTCTTTCTTTCTTTGCAGGCCAAGAGGTTGTGACCCTTATTGGGGCGAGTAGTCTCGCCGAAAACCTCCCGATATAATCAATTAATTTTGCCCCAGCAGAAAATACCTCATGGGAAGTAGATGAAGGTCCCCACATTTTCCTCCTTTAATGTGCAGCCTACACGTCTTTGCACCCTACAAGGTGTCTGACGTCCGCCAGGACACCGCATATTGAACAGTGAGGATCTATATCCTCGATCCCTCTTATTGACGCAATGTACGCTTTGCAGCCCTTCAATTTCCACGTGGGTGGTAGGTGCGGCGGGTATTGTAGTCTAATCTGTTTATAGGATTAGACTGTGAAAGGCACGTTACGTCAACGTGCATTAGATTTCGACGGCACGTTACCTCCTTTGCTCACCTCTAAGAGTTAGGCAACCGTAGCCCACCCTCCATTTTCTGTCTTCCTTCTGATGAAATCTGCCGCTCTCAGCAACCAATTGTCGCTTCTCCCCTTCCGCTTGATTACCACCTTCGCTGAATCGAAGTGGATCTTCGCCTGGACCTGGTCTTGATCTCTTCCCCTTGCGGCAATGGCGTCGGCCCTCTTATTCCCCTTTATGCCCACATGGCCTGGTACCCACTGGAGGTGAAGTCAATTGTTTTTGCAGATTCTGTTCCGAGCACCCAAAGATAGCCCATGTCGCTTTCTTTCTGACATTGTGACCCGCATTTTAATTTCTCTAGTAGGCTCTTACTGTCCATGAATATGCATATTCTCTTGTCTATGAAATTTTTTGCTTCTATTTTTTTAAGTTCCAAGTTCCGGAGATGTGAGGTGGGGGCAGCTGGCATCCAGGTCCCTCCTGCGTAATGCTCCTCGAGCATATCCTTTTCAGGCCTGTGATTGACCATTAAAAAAAATTGAGGATTATTTGTGTAAATTTGAGGAATAGAAATCAGGCATGGCATTGAGTGAATTTAAAAATCCGGAAATCCCTCAGACATTTGGCGAGCGAGCGGAGCGAGGGAAGTTTAATTCGGTTCTTTTTTTGTTCTTTTTGGGAGCTTTATGTATAAATAAAGACAATGCTGGAATAGTATATAATGCACAGCATAAAAGGTGATATTTTACCACAGCAAAAAAATAAAAAATATCATATTAAGAAATTTTAGGAATTTTAGCTTTTTGGCAAATTTGAAGAATTTGAGGAAGCTTAAAAATTGAGAAATTTGAGGAATAATTACAGGCCTGCCTTTTACTCTTTTTCTCAGCTCGGACTTTTTGAGCCCCAATGGTCATTCGTCTCATCAGGTACACTCTAAAACAGGTCTTATTCCTTATCTGATTAACATGCTTGGTCGTATCTGCCATTTCCTATGCCATCTTTCATGCCCAGGATGATAATACCACTGCCTCCGTTAGTTGGAATTCATGTTCGCAAGCGGAGCTAGCGAGCAACATGCATGTTCCACGAAGCGCAAAATTTGTTAGCCTTTTTTAAATATTAAAGTGAATAAAAGTAGCCCCAATCTATAAATTGAATGTATTAATCTTAGCAATACAAGTTGTTAGGTATGCAGTTTAGACCATTAAATAAACAAAACAAACAAAAATACACAAGGAAGCAATATTTTTATAAATTCACATTAAAATAATTCTGAATAAATTTATTGGGAAGTACAAGAACGCACACAAGTGTGTATTCAAAACGATTTATATTTATGAAAATTCGCAAATTGATACACAGTTATTAAATAAAGGTCACTATTAACTATTTACAAAAGTACCCCAAAAAGTGGTACCTTTAAAATTCCGAAAAAAATCTTGAAAAATTTCATGACTAATTATGGCCTTATTAACATTTTTAGAATTCGGGCTCTATTAGTTTAATCATTTCGACGTTCTGCCACGGGAATCACCTTATTTTGTCAAATTTGTTATATTTATAGTAATATTGATGAGCCATTGGTATTAAAATTCGAATTATCACATGACATAGTATTTTATATACATATATGCGGTTCTGAAATCAACACTATTTTTAGACCACTTACGACTGAATCTCCAATCACTAATGATAGAATAACAAAACCAAAATAACTATGTAACGGGAAGAAAAGCTTGCTATATAAAATGTTATAAATAATTTTTTAACTCGACAACACTGTCGCTTAAAAACTACTGAAAATCTGTCTATCAATATATTTATTTCACATCAGCAAATCGCTTGAATAGAGGACCAGAATAATGCTTGCTATAATGGTGACAAAATTTCCCCAGTAAAGCTCTATCACAAAAATAAGTTGGATCATATTGAAATAAATGTTGCCCATTAAACTGATTGATAATACACATAACACAATTATCATAATACAATTAGAAATTTATACAACTAAATTAGAGAAATTTTTATTCGTGTTAGTAGTATATGTATGATGAATTATGAATAATATTAGGATACTATTTTTTTAATATTCAGAAACTCTAGTTTATTTTTTCATTAATGTATAAAACATATAAAAGGGTACCACTTATATAAAACGCAAGAAATAAGATTGAAATATTGAAATTTAATATTTTAACTAATTATAATAGTAACCTATTTTACAGTAAATAATATCATATATTATTATCTACCAATATTAATAGAATATAATTGAATTGGGAGACTTCTTTGAATGTAAACAGCAGTAGTGGATCCAGAGGGAGAGAAGGGGAGGACTTTTTTGTTCATTGTCCGTTTTATAATAAAACTTAATCTTCTAAACTTCGGTATTTTCTCGTAATGAGCTCTAATAAAATGATAATAATATGCTGGCTAGTGGCTGCTACGCACGCGACATTTATTGACAATGTTTTACTGTTATCCTATACATACAAATAAAGAAATCACTGAAAGGAAGTGATAGTGGTCATTTTCCTGTGGGCCACAATCTTCGAGAGAAACAGGATGGTAGTCGATCGAAATTTTTTATTCGCAATCGAATAAGGGTGATAGAGGTCTCACAGGGAAGCAGAAAAGTTGGCGAGCTTTTAGGAATGAGACCTCAGGAGATTGGGAGGTTAGATCTCAGTATGGAAGAAAAACGGGGAGAGTCCCGTAATCGAAGTAGCCCTCTGATAAAGCGATTTTCTTTGTTTTTTAATTGTCTCGTTAGATGCGACACGAGAAAGTAATATGCTGAGACGCTCTGTGTGATTTGATTAAGTGACATTATTCTAGTGGATTAAAAGGAGAGATCAGGAAGGAGTCGACAAAACAGCAGCTGTGACGATTACCATCTATAGAAGCAAGATCCAGTCGGTAAGGTAACCAGGATGGATATTAGCCAGTATCTGTTGTTTGGGTTAACTGTTAGTGGTTAGTGGTTAGACTCGTGTTTAGAGAAACCAAAAGTGAACATATTTGTAACAAAGTCAGTAAGAATTTCTTTTGTTGATTGCGATTCTATAGTATAGATTTTGTGAATTTACCTTTGCATTCATTCACTGTTGATTTTTGCTTTACATTTTTATATACGTAATAGAACTTTGAAATACTTTTACAAGATTGAAGCTTTGTCCGTATTTTTTGTAATACATACTTTTAGTTGATTTCGTCGTGTACGCCGATTCTGTTATAACTATTATTGTTTATATTTGAGTTATTACATTTTTATTGGTTACACGCAGGGAGTATTTCTTATTTTAAGTCCTGTGAATTATTAAATTGTAAATTTTAAGGCCGATTGCAACAACTTACCAAACAAATAAGTATGCATTCCGACTCTAATTCCTTCCATTTCGGACTGGGGTGTGGTAAAATATATTTTGTTTTTTCGTTCCAGCTATTGAATGTTATTACCCAGGATTGGGGAAATATTGCATCACAGCTGTTTGATTATGCCGATCTTTTGCCAGCCGTTTATTGGGAAAATTTTAGTTGTAAAATATGAAAAATATATAATTTTATTTCACTGTGTAAATATTATTTAATTGGTATAATAATTATTGATATCGTTAGATAGACTTTTACCGTATGGTGTCGTTTGATATAAATAAAATTAAACTCTATGTTAAAACATATATAAATGACAACAAAAAACAGTAAACGCAGTTTTATTGGGAATGACGTTAAGAATGATGTAGAGAACATATTCGAAAGCTCTCCGAAAGAGTGAAGGACGTGGCTGGAGAGGAATTGTCACTGCCGAGATTATGCGACAGGCAAACCCTCCGAAACAATATGCCCTGCGACAATTACATGGAGGTGCACTTTAGAAAGACAGTTTTTATTGAGCTTCTAGATCGTATGTTTCATGAATGGTGTACTCTACTCGCAATTGGAAAAAATAATTTGTCTAAATCTGCGACTTCATTAAGAAAATTTACAGATGGAGAATTTTTTGGTCTGGCCGAATAGGTCTATCTTCTATCATGGCAGCTTTAGCAAAATATATAAATTCCACCATGTTCCCCAACATCAATTTTATTTTAAAATTGTTATTCTTGACCCCACTAACTACGGCTTTGGTAGAAATAGCAAATTCCGATGTTCATGTTCATTAAAACGGAGAGATGCAACTTTATGACTGATAAACGTATGAATAACCATTTGTCCATTTTGTAAAAAATATATATGTACATAAAATTAGACTTTAATGTCATTGTAAATAAATTTGCTAATAAATTTCAAAGAAAATTGCAGCTCCTCGACCTTTGGGGTAGTGATTGATGTACATATATCTTACAATATATGTCATACACGTGTTACATAGTTACTCTTTCAGCATTTGCACATGTTATTATCTACTAATTGTTTTTATTATAAATTGTTTTTATCTCTTTAAATAATTTGTAATTACTTTCGTTACAAATAGTACGGGAGCTACTTCTGAAAATTATCAAAATTTGAACACAAAAGGTTTGTTATGCTCAATGAATTGCTACTAGCATATGATTGAAAAATATGTAATTATTGTGTTGCTTAATCAGTCACAAAATGAAATATTATCATTTTACCATATATAAGAATACGGCAATTTCAATAAAATTGCTCTGATTTTTGTGAAAATTCATATTTTTATAAAATTATTTTTAATTGACACATTGTACATCATTTGAATTCTCCATGTATTTTGAAATGTTAAAACACATTTCTGACACAAACCATATTACATAGTTTCCACATGCATTTAAATTATGGTTCTAACCATAATTTTTTTACTAAAAATCTATACAAAAAGGTCTGATAGATGCATTAAATTGCATGTGGAAACTATTATGTATTTTAAAGCGTATAAAATACATGGAAAATTCAAATGGTGTACAATATGTCAATTTAGAAATACAATTAGATTTATAATATTATTAAAAATATGAATTTTCACGAAAATCAGAACAATTTCATAGAAATCGCCGTATTTTTTAATATAGGAAAATAGTAAATGATAATATCTCATTTTGTGACTGGTTGTACAATACAAGAATTACATTTTTTCAATCATAGGTTAGCAGCAATTCATTGAGCATAACATTAACAAACTTTTTGTGCTGAAATTTTAATAATTTTAAGAAGTAGAAATAAATATTACTAAATATTACTAATATTCATACTAAAATACATATATGTATATACAAATGCATATAAATATGAACATTGTTTAATTCCTTGTTATATAACTATAATTTTCACTAAGTTTTATCAATAAATAATATGTTAGTACTATGTTTTTGTTTGCTTCTATAAAAATACGTAGAATTTGTAATATAAAATTCTAAATATACTAGATAGCAATGTCTTCAAGTGGTAAATTATAAGTTGCTGTATAGTATTGACTTGACCTGTATAAGTTGATAATATGCACTTTATTAACTTTTTCTTTTAATTTTCCATAATTGAATGAAACATATATACAACTTATAATACTATTTATACTTGAAAGGAAGTTTCCAAATAAACCATAATTACAAATAATTTAATTTTTAAATTTGAAACTATTTGATTATTTTATATAATATTAATACATATTTTAAATTAGATTTTTCATGGAATGCAGTCTAATATACGAGTACATTGTAATGTAAATACTATTATGTACTAATACATTATAATGTATAATAATAACTATAGACATGTATGTTTAAATTAAAATATGTAGAAATTTTGCATGTTATGATTAATATTATCTAATTTTGAATTTCCCTTGAACGTTCTTAACGGAAAAAAATACATTTATTAAAATGCTAGCTTGATATTTTTGGTAGAACATAAAACTATATTTTATATGGAAATAAACATAAGACCTGAAACACAGAGTAATTTGCATTGGTTTGGGACCCGATCCACAGTGTTCTAAAAAAATAATGCTAGAAAAAACAATACCGCTAGATACTAGTTTTCGTTCAATACATTATTTGAACAGTAATAATACCTTTCTTTCTCTCAATGTTATTTCCGCTAATGTATTTCCTCGAGATGTATTGCTTGTTATTACCAGAATTTTAAATACAGCCATAGCTTGATAAAAGTATACACGATAAAATATAAAAACATATATGTTATAAGAATACTCACAAAAATGACTTTGTGGGATTTATGGTATATTATGTCTATCATACTGTAACCCGAATAAATTTAAATATTGAATTTAATTCAATTGAGTATTCATTTTAATGTTATTAACGCACAATATTATGTAGGTATATTTGCAGACTGTAACCTCTGAGAATGAGAAACAGACAAGATGAACTTATTAAAACTAGTACATATAAATCAATTTGCCGACATCAATTGCATAACAAATAATATTGAGACCGACAGTTTGCCTACAAGTATGTATATCAATTATGCATACAAGTGAAGTATTTCTTCACCAGATACAAGAGAAACATTTCATAATATAGCAGTTAGGTGTTTGAAAATAAACTGTAAAAATGTATTTTCTATTTTAAGTTGCAGTCAAAGACATTGGATGTTTTGATAACTTCTAATATCATATATATATATATAATATCAAAATCCGAATTTCTATTCATTAGTTTATTAAAATTAAAATTATTATTATTTATTCATAATATAAATAAATAATAATAATTTTAATTTTTGTACTATTAATAAAATATTATTTTATTAATAGTACAATACATACCCGCTGACGATTTCAACCAAACATTATTTATGTATTACTCACATACAAAAAAACATATTAATTTTATTTAATCGTTACCATAAAATAATTTAAATGATAAAAATTTAAGTTTTACAGAATACCCTTGTATAATATACATACCTGATATGATTCACGCGTGTGTTTCATTTGCTCCAGCTCGTGTTTAAGCGATGCAAGCTTCCACTCTTTTTGTGGCCGAGCTTCAGTCTTCGTTCGAAACTCCTCCTTCCATCTGTGCACGTCCTTCTTCAACTTGTCATACGTCATACTGAAATTTAAGTCCAATAAATACTGGGGATTAGTAGCAAATACTAGATTATACCTAAGTATAACAAGACAGTAAATCGACTAATCCGCCCATATCTATTTACAAGCTCATGAGTAAATAAATATTGCAAAATATTTTCTTACAATTTAAAATCCCTGCTATAAATTTTAAAAATTGCTATTTTTAAGCGCATGTAATCAAATGTATATACAGACCAACAAAAAATAATAAATAATGGTTGGCAAATTCTATATAATAAAAATAATGTTAAATCACTATATACATAATACTTGATTATATCTGAAGTATATTTATTATTATTAAGGTTTGAATTGCCAGATAATGTTTTACTATTAAAATGAAAGCTATAATACTTCCTTAAAAATATGTAAAATGTTATCAAGGTTTAATTTTTTTCATAATTTGTAGAAGGATAAATAAGCAGAATTGACATAGTAATTGTACAATAATATAAAAAATATATAATTTAAAGATAAATATTCTAAATTTATCAAATGAACTCAAAAATATCTTCAAAGACTGGAAACTAAAATTGAACTTAATTATATATATCATGAAAAAAAATTAACTCAAAGAGTATTTTTACAGTGAAAATATACCTTTACATTCGTGACATATAGAACATATACATACATAGAATATTTATTAACATTCGTACGTGATATGCATATAAATTATAAAAATTAGTAACAATCTAACCTCCGTATAATACAAAGCAAACCCCAGACAGTATTATTACACTTACTTAAAATTTTTACAGAACTCAGCCTCATGGTTACCGTGCTTTTTGGTCGCCGCTACACAGTTATGAAATGCTCTCTCATGAGCTTAGGAACATCAACGATTTTAACAAATTTAAAGCTAAGCTCAGAAAATATTTCTTTGTGTAATTTTCTGTTTTCTATTTATTTATTATTTACTTATTACACTTTAATGATGTTAAAGTGTGAATTTTTGTCTAAACACTGCTGATTTTGAAAGCAATTTGCGGCGCTATAGAAATATATTATTATTATATTTACAATTAGCATAAATATAAATATTATGACATAGCGGTGGTCTAAAAAAGCGCGAAATAACATGCAGATATCAGATATAATTATTAATTTGAATAATATTACGCTGGTGATGCCTACAAAGAAAAATTAATCAAAATTTGTTCCAATGATTTTTTAACTAAAATATAAGACATACAATTAAAAGAACAAAAGTATATATTACATTTCATTAATGAATAAAGAAAGCAATAAATATTTCTATTTAACAGAAAACAAATATTTTAAAAATCAATTTCTCTGAACAAAAGCTCAAATCAACATACTCGTGTTTGGATCGAACGGTCTCTTTGCGTTGTAGATCATCGATAATTTTGTTAACCTGGGCGTCCACTTGCTCCTTCCTTTTGGCATTGTTCTCGCGGACATTCTCCATCTCGTGAATATCCATCTCCATCTTCTGCTGACGTTTTTGCAACTCAAGCCGACTCAAACGGTTGTCATAGTAACCCCCAGTGAGAGTTCCCTTTCGCGAAACTTGATCACCTGAAAACCAAATATAAAGCCAAAGACAATGTGTAGGTATCCGTACTGCAAGTTAATATATATCCTTAAAATATTATGTAACTAGTGATGCTTTCATTAGAGATGTAAAATTGAATGGAATATATTTAATAGATAATTTAATTAATAGAATTAATGAATATCCCTCAATATATAAATATAATGTAAATGGCCAAAATTATTTCCCAGAAAATAATAGTGGTTATAATATTAGATTTTTTTGGTAATTAGCAAAATGCCCAGTAATTTATTCAAATATTAATTTTTTGTTTCAGTTGAAGAGAGTATTTTATAACAACCAATTATGTGATTTATTAACTGGTGGGAAAATGAAATTAACATAAAGCAAATCAGTAACAAATCGAAAACATGTTGTAAATATGTTAACATTTCAAATAACTAAAATATATATTATATTTGTTAAGCAATAGGCCACTTCATAATTAGTAGTATTGGTTTAGTATTAGAGATGCTTTCCAAACATCAATTTAAAAATTTTTTTTAATAGCTAAATTTAGTTGAAACAAATCAAATCTTAACCAAAGTGTGAACTCACCAATTGACAACAGAGCAATTTTTTACGAACTGTATATATAATTATACTTCATATATACATACCACCCTTACTTTTACAAAATGGGTACCCAATAGGAAATACTAGGCTTAAATTTATACTGGTACTTTTACGGTGGTTCTTATGCTTAAATTAAAAAACATCTAGCCTTATTAATAAGACAGCTGGTATCATTGATACGCCCAAAAGAAACAGGAGTAATACTATTAATGTTTTGGTAAATATATATATATTTTCCATATACCATCATACGACAATAAATAAATATAAATACAATACATTTTTACTTGAAACAAGATACTGCTTTAATTAATAAAATTATTTTTTCAATAACTGTACTCTTGACATTGATAAAATTATTTTTCTTTAAAAAATATTACCCCAACTATTCAAAATAAGTAAGTATATAAATAAAACTGGAAATTACTAAAAGAGCAGTAATTTTGTATTTAAAGTCACATTGTGCATAAAAAGTGCATGTACTATTAATTTGCTTTATTGTAAAATTACGTTTGAATTTTTTGTAATTTTATATATATAGAAAAGTTTATAAGTTTTTATAAGTTTATTTTTTGTACCTATGTATTTAAATATCATATATTAAACTACATTTGGCGACCTTTTATAGAGATGTCATTAACTATCTAGGTATATATATTATTCTAATTACTTTATATATTACCAACTATGTTAATATTACCTTCATAAATAATTTTAAATTAAATACAAATAAAATCAATTAAAGGTAAACAAAACTATAGAAATAAATAATGTATCCTAAGTAATATAATACATTTATAAATCATTTAGTAATATCGTAATGGCAACAATATGGTAGTACATCTTCACAAGCTAGTACCGACTAGAGCTTATGCTTCATAAGTAAAACAAAAGAATGAATATACTTTGAATCCTTATTGGTCAGTTAAACTAAAAAATAATCCTTATAAACTGGTTGTATGTTACAAAGAAGTTATAGATAATATAAAGGAACTGAAAGAATTTGATCAAATACCTGAATTTAATACAATAGATAAAATCAGTGATGCTTGTAGTGGGGCTTCTCAGAATTGCAATCATGTGGTGTGGCATAAAAACCGCAGAAATAGACAAACAGTTTTGACAACATTGACCATAACCCATCATCAAAAAGATCAAGCTTAGATCTTCATAGAACATACATTAGTATCCATCAGTACTTTGATTATGATATTTAACAAGCTAAGAATGCCATAACGTTCTAAATACAGTTAAAATTGGAAAAAAAATATGTGAGACATTATCCAAATTGGTACTTGCTACACAAAAATATATTTGGATATTCTAATGCCAAATGATGAGGTAATGTACATTGTTGCCGTGAACATTATAAGTCCTTCTCAAGATTCTCGTCCTTTAAGTAACATATTAAAAGAACGCTACCAATGGTTGAAAGAGTGAGAGACCTCCTAAATGGTGTGACTTCACCTGATGCACTGGTCCCATGCATACATGAGGAGCAGGACACACGAGTATTTATTAATTTTGCTACAGCCACCTCGGGACATCGTCAAATAACTGTACGTTGTAGTAATAGTAATTTAGTAGTGCTGGGCATTGCCCACGTTTTGGCTCTCAAGCACAGAATTGATGAACTCTGGATAATATTTGACACAGGGCGATTTTTTTAATGAGCGGGGGTGTATATGACAAATAATTGATAATTAAATGAATTATTTCAACAGGTACGTTCCAATGTTATTGCTTACAATCTTGGACAGACGAAAGCAATATGCCAGCGTTTCATACTCTGACGGAATGCAACACGATTTCCACATTCTTTGGTAAAGGCAAAGGTACAGATACAGTCTGGTCTGTGTGGCAGTAAATGCCTAAGCTGACTTTATCTTTTCAGATGGTATCTGGCCCCAGTCCTACCATTCAGATGATTGGAACTTATAGACCAATATTCCATAAATTTGTGATGAAACTCTATGATGTTGAAAATATTACATATGTGAATGCTGCTTTGTCAATAGCTGAATAACATATATATATATATATTTATATTATATGATGTTATAATTTGTTATAATTTGTATACATATGTATACGAGTATATCAATTATTATGTGTTGCTTTTCAAAGTAGACGTGTGTGTGGAAAAATACTTTTTAAAGCCTCACCAACTCAATGGGGATGGAAGCAGGATTCCCTAGAATGTGCTCCAGTTCCTATTATATACGAATCATCATGTATAGATGTTGCCTAGGCCTATAAATGAAGGCTTGTATATGCATATATTTGTATATTTAATGGTACAAACCAACGAGTAGATCTGAAGCAGCAAAGATTCAAGTACTCGTACTCTTAGAGATACATCATACCTAAATAGAAAATATGGTGTGATATATAATTTGGTTTTATCTTATAACTATATTATATTATATATTATATTGTTAAGTGCTAGCGATTTATTTAGACATATACATACTTAGGTATAAATAATAACTGCGAATATATATTTAAAATATAGTATTTTCAGTTATATAATAAAATTATTATTTAAAATTCCCTATATTTTCTAAAAAAATTGATATATACTAGTTATGCCAATTTATAAAAGTCAAATGACACAAAATATCCACAACCATCAAATAGATGAATTGGGTCTTATCGACTTCTTTAATAATATAAAATTACTGCTCCTTTAGCTTTGAAATATATATGGTTTCATTCATTGACCACACAAACATATATTTTGATATCAAATTCATTACTATTATAGATATAGCAGAAGCGAAGATATAAAATGTGTAATATTCTTTGAGCACAATTTTAGATAAGCGCCATTTAAAAAAAAGCACATATTTCGAATACAGACAGCTATATGACTTGTCTTTGGATATATTTATTTCTATGACTTAAGGTACTCCGATACCAAAGGGGACCTTTGTAGCAAAACTTGATTTTAAAAGCCATTTAACCCACCAACTATTAAGTCAAATTTACATACATATGTATAAATACTGATTTTGATGGGAAGCCCAATATTGTATACTAATTTTATTTACATGTATAAAATATTATAATATGATCATAATAAATTTATTTACCATCCAATAAAATGTTATATAAAAATCAAATTTTAGAAATTAATGACAATATAGTAAATGTTCACTGCAAATATTAAAAATAAATCATATAAATGATTCAAACAAACTCATATGACGAATAATAAAACATATTACAATTATTGTTCAATTATGTTTCGTGTAGCAGCATTTTAGTAAATAGAATAACAGATAAAGCACAAGCTGCTGTAAAATAAGTATATTTATTCACGAATTTTCGACAGAAAAACTTCCCTTATCGAGTGCGATAAAATATTAATAAAAACAGAGAGACAGGGTATTTAATAGTTATTTTAATCAGTTGTGTACACCTTTAATCCTTTAACGTAACCTTTTCATGTTCAATTAAATAGCCTACTTATCTGTATACATTCTGTTTAATTCGTACATCTACAATTATAAGCTTTCTTCTTTTAACATGTTGTATACACTTCCATTATTTAATCCTATTACGTCACTATGTCATAGTCAACTATTAAATAGCTTGTCTCTCTGTTTTTATTCATATTTTATCGCACTCGATAAGGGAAGTTTTTATTCCTAAAATTCGTGAAAAAATATTTACTTATTTTACAGCAGCTTGGGCTTTATCTGTTATTTTAAGTAATGTTCAGTAATGAAAAAATACACAAGTCAATATCAGAAGAAATAAATTTCTATAGTGATTCTTAAATGTAACAAAAAGATTTTATTTTTATTTAAACCGTCTAAAAAATTTGAAATTTAAAAAAATTATCACGAATATTAATTTGCACGTTTTCAATAATTTATTGATATTATGTAAATCAAATTTTATTTTACTTAAAATGAATTTCAATTACACATCTTTAAGCCTGCTTTAGTTTCTCATAAGTTCATAAGCACATTAATACAACTATGCCTTTAAACATTTTCTTTCATACATTATTACTAATTAGAATTTAGCTTACCATCGAGAGTGATGCAATCAAAGTTTTGATCTCTTGCAAGGCGAGTGGCAATTTCGATGCTACGGCAAATAAGAGTTTTCCCAAAAATGTGAATCATCACATTTCGGAACTGATTATCAAAAGTCAAACGTGAGATCATCGGAATAGCGTCCTGAATTTAAAAATGTAAAGAATGGGAATTTCAAGAAAATACTACTAAAAAAGAAAATATATTACAACTATACACAATTATTGACACAAACATAAAATATAATACATATTTGATAATATTATACTAAACAAATATATTATTAAATTAAATACAGAATTAAAGAAATACGTGTCCAGAATTGACGCGATGTAAATATACACATAAGTATATTAAATTGCTCTATGGCATAATATTTATTTCCAATAATCAATGTGTATACGACATGTACAAAATAGAACTATTAGATTTTCATTAATACAAACACTTTAATATATAGACAGGCCATCTTTAGAGTAATTTAAAATGAGTCTATGGAAATTTTATGGGGTTGCTTGATTGATAAGATATATTATAGCATACAACAATTTAATAACAATTCGTGAATGTATCAAAGTACAAATTCTCAATAAAAGCATCTAATTTAAAAGAAATAACGTAAATTTACAGTAACAGAAGTAAAAAGATATCCCAATAACATCACTCGACTAAAAAACATTAAATTGTTATTTTCAAAAATTACATAAAAAAAAAAAATAGGTATGTACAATCTAATATTTTTAATCCATCTCGAATGTGGAATTTGAAAATATCCTAAGTGATATAATGATTAAAAAATATTTTAAAACTATAAAAAACATAAAATAAACGTTTTAAAAAGCACAATTGTAGATAAACAACATTATGTCCCTAGATTACAGTAAACCAGAACTGGAAATTTGGCCGTCACTGTTTGGCTACCAGGACAATTGACCTCCTCCGTTTAACTGCCAGGACATTTGGTCACCAGCAGTAATACATGTATATATGAAAGTTAAACTAATTTTCTATTTTCTATAGTATTAGTTATTCATAGACATGGTATTAACATACAATATAGGCATTTAATTAATATTAAATACGAAATATGCATGCTATGTTTAGGGGCATATATGGATAATAATATATTTAGAAAGAAAGAATTTTAAACTAAATTAAATTTGCCGATTTAGCATCAACAAAGAAATACACAGTAGCATAAATAATTATTAAGATGAATTACAAATACACTATATTTTGTAATCATTTAATATTTTACCGATATATATGAATTAAATAATTTACGTTTTTTAATGCATTACCGATACCAGTCATACAAAATTGTCGCAAAGGCAAAGTATATTAATAGGCTCGAGATGAGGTTTCTTTTGTGTTATTTTCAGTTTTAATATAGGTACTTTACAATGTATAGAGATCTAACATCAATAGCGGGCAATATTACTGAAATAACTGCGACCATTGTGCTCGAAGAATTAATGTACTTGTATCTCAGCATATTCCTATTCTCATTATATAAAACAGATACCCATTATTCTACATGTCATAAGACATACTATGTTCTATCTATATTTAATAATACAGCGGAACTTTGAGGCATTAACCATAGCATTAATGTTTAATATTAATCGTTATATGTTATACTAATAGCATGTCTCCGAATAATTAAAGACAATCTCAAAGTAATCTACATGTACGAGTATTAATGCTGGCAGATAAATGGCCAAAGTCAAATGTCCTGACGGCCAAACGCAGGCGGCCAATAGTCACGAACCCACAATAAATATTAAACCAGGTAGGTATATATCAAAAATCCTGGATACAGGTTATAAGTGTTTATGAATAAATTTACAATCAGAAGGTGTAACACGAAACAAATATAAGTAATTTACAAATAAATTATATAGCAACTTTTGAAAGACGGAAAAAAACATTTTTAGAAATTACATAACAGGAAATAAAAAATTATTAACGATGAATAACTAATTATTATTTGGTAGTTTTAAGACTTCACTCGACAGTCTGCTTGAGTTTACATACATATACAATACTACAGTATGAGTTAAAGCCTTATTTATTGAGAAAACCTTACTAGGAACCTCTTCATTACGGCTATAGCCAACTTTCCCTTGCTCTAAGCGACTTTTTAAATAATAGAAAATATATTTCAATGAGGAAAACAAAATATTTTCGTGCAAGGTTAATTGAAATGTTTAGTAATCTAAATGGAGGAATTGGAATCATTTTAGAACACTGTTTAATTAAAACAATAATAAATAATTATCAGTCATCACAAAAGAAGCAGAAACAAAGAAACAAAAATGATAGAAGTTAATGAAATATTTACACATAAGCCAAGGAATGTAGGGCTTCAGCCAAATATTTTATAAATTAATTATAAAAAATAGTTTTCAAGCATTATTAGGCGAAAAAGGGAAAATAATAGAATGTATACAGCATTTGTTTTCTCGCTCACTTAATATTATCTTCACAAATGGGTTTGCAGATATATTTATTGTAATTAATTATTAATGGTTGGAATATATATATTGTCAAGAAGCATATAAAGTTATATAAATTATATAAGCGTCATTATAAATAAAGAAACGTGTGGTACATATTATTTATACAATATAAATCATACCTGTTGAATGATAAAATATACCGTCTGACCAATATTAATCTTTGCGATTCGATAATAAAATATTAAATTCTGTAAATAATAATTAAGCTTGCTTAAAATTAATGAGCTTTACTTGTTATGTATATAATACGAAATTTACTAATGTTACAGTGTACATGCAATGGACCCTTTACTAATAAGAATGCATTGAACGTATAAATTATTTTGATTTATTTCAACTAAATTTGTTTGTCAAAATCGACGCTTAGTTAGTGGTCAACAGCAGGAGCCAGAAATTCCCTGACATAACTGACGCGTACCAACCCGAATTCTTACCGTGGTATCGGGGTATTTAGGCTCATGAGCCGACAGACGGTTGATGGGGAAGAAGTTGATTTCGCCAGGTAAATTGTTCTGGTTGATCTCACGCAGCATCTTAATGACCATTTTGTCGTTCTCGACAACATGGTAGAAGAGACGAGAACCCGCAGTTACCTCCACCGAAGTGTAGAAGGTTTCGGGACAGTCAAGCAGCTCGATCAGAGTACCGTAATAGCCCTGGACAACGTCACAATCCGGCCCTTGGCGCTCACGAAACATGTCCACAACCTGTGAGACATCAAATTGATACAAATGAAATTAACCCAACAACAGTTAATAAAAAGTGATCTAAAATTGTTATATTTTAAAATCAATTACATTTACATTATGAATTTTTCATCCAAATATATTTAAAAGAGATAATGTAAAATGCTAATTTAAAAGTCTTTTAAATAATGTTTCACTAAATTTAATGTGTACCACAATTTTTCCCATTGTAGAAATTCAAAATAAAAGATGGCAAAAAAACAGTCAAAAGCGTTCCGGTAATTACCGTCTGTGTTAACGCTCAAAATGAAGTTAATATGCTTAAAGTTACGCAGACTGGTTGTAAAATTAGATTACATGAACATCGAAATCTAGAAGAGTTCACATTAGCTCTAAAGAAAATACAAACTGTACTTAAAGTATTGTCTGTGCACGTATGGATAGAATTACTTATATTACAAATGCAACCTGTAATTATTTATTACTAGCTTATCAAAGAATTCAGAAATGTTATACTACTGTATATATTATAGTAATTGTCTTATATTCTGTATACTTATACATAATCATATTATTACATATTATATTTCATAACATTATTGTGGGTGTTATCATCAATGAGATAAACGAAACACGCCTATGTCTTTCAATAATTATTTAATTGAATTATAATTATCATTATTATAATATCATGTTACTTTTTATTCAATAAATTAAATACAGTTCATTATTACTTATACTAAAATAATTAGTATATTATCAGAAAGTATACTACTATAAACAAGCAAATAAATGAAAAGATAATTTAAACAACTATATTATCATTAACAAGCAAGTCAATAAAAATATAATTTAAATTACTATATTTTTGCTTTCTTACAACTTAAATACTTTTTTATAAAATCTAATGAGTAGGATAAAACGAATATTTTTGCAGAATTTTAATAAAATGTACCTGTGTATATTTATTAACTATTTAGTACACAATATCACATTACAATTTTGTAGCAATTTTTAAAACTACAAAAAAAAGTTTAAATAAAATTTAATTAGAGTATCAAAAGTAATTTAAAAATGTAATGAAATATTTGAATTTTGTTAATTAACTTTATTTTAATAGCTATAATTAAATTAAAACATTAAGTTTCCGCTATAGGTAAAATAATACTAACACAAAACTCGGCTACAAAACAAAGAAAAGTATGTATACTTTTAGTAATAATATATAGTGTATACACTATATTATCTTCAAACAAATTAAGCTACAAGGGACATTCACAAGAACGAAATAAAATGTAAGAAATTGACATTCAATTGATTCTTGCGGACACATTTTAAAAATTACAAAACAAATAATAGTAGTTTAAGAGTTCCATAAATTATACCGCTTTGTGCTGCCGGATTTAGCTATTTATCGAATGAATAATTTAAGTCTATGGCGACTAATTAATAGATTATATATATTAGCAAAGAATTTACATTCACATTATAATTTTTTTTGTTAATTGTAAATAGGTACCATCCATAAAATTAAGTTCTGTGCATTTCATTTGAGCATTGATTAATTTAACAAGTTGAACTGATCTTTGACGCTAAACGGATTATAAATGTAATCCAAATATAAAAAGCTAAATTAAACAAATGTAATAATGATGATTATTTGCATATAGTTCAACGAATTTCTTATTTAACAAGATAGAGTATAGCCATTAATGTCACTAACTTTTAACTTTTGATTACAATTTTCACAATTCAAGTTTTAAAACATTAAAACATGTCGTAGGAATTTATTATATTTTAGAGAAGAAATTTCTAATAATGTGTTTATAATAATATATTTTAAAAAATTTTCTAGTTCAAATTATATAAAATTTTGTAATAATATAATCATACGTTGTCTTTAAAATATTTTTTAAAGTTATTTCAAGTTATAATATTATTATAATATCAATATTATTATATATCCCTTCGTCCATGGAGGTGTGGGTTATTATAGATATTGAATGAAAAAAGTGGATAATGGTTGAACGATTTAACCTAAATGTTTTACTCAATAACCAAAACACTTCAATCTAAATAAAGAAAATATGAAATAAACTATAGGAAATAGTTTAAAGTAATATAAAACATATACCCCAACCCCACGCACGAAGGGTTAAGTTGTGTCAAATTATAATAATATGTAATAAGTGTGTATTATGAACAGTACAAATGGAAAACGTTACAGTAATTGAAATTATTAGTTGGTAGAAAGAAGAAAGCAAGAAAAAGGGAAGACTCACGAATGCATGGAGCTTTTATAGTGAATACAGGTAAAAGATCGAGTGCGACGGTCTGTTTTATAGAATGGGGTACTGATACGACAACTGGTGGCACTGACGGGAAGGATATTTTCAATCTGTGAGTTTTGTGAAAAACTGTATTGAATGATGAAGCCAGCGTATATTTAAAACTTCTATGATTTTATTAACTCGATTTTTTTTTTAAATTTTGATTCAAGCTGATCAGGAGGGGATTATAATATTTTATAAAACTTTTAAAATATTTTTATGATAGACGTTGATAAGTTTGGCTTTCTGGAAGATGTTTCTCAATATTCTAAGGCTGTAGAGCAATCTTTTAGTATATTATCTATGTAATCGTTCCCATTTTAAGGAGCAGTTAATAACAACAAATATACTTAAAGACAAGTTGTCAGTGATTGAGACAGATTCCATAGAAGTTGGCACAAATTTAGGCCTGCATTTGAGGATAATATGAGCAGTTTTGAAGAGATTCAGGGCTAATGTGTTTTCGATAGACCAATTTACAACATTTTTGTTTTCATCGAGAATTTGGTGTCTGTCGTAGGTAGTATGGTTTAGATGGGATAATCAAAATAGAATCATACTTGAGAGAGTCTACTAGACTATTATTAGTCTTAATATTATAAAATATTATTAGTTATAACAATTTCTTATTTAACAGAGAAGTATAGAAATATTCTGTAAACCAAACAAAATATCCTAGCGTTAAAATTATAGCATGCGAACATTTCAGTTCTTTTAGAAAATTAAAATACAATTTTATTTGATTTTAAAAATTTATTTTATTGTTTAACAAAAATTATAAAGAATATTAAATTAGATTAGATTAATGCTAGTATAAATCATTTGACATCACTTAGTAATGTAGATGATTTTTTTCGAGCTGAAAAGTTCTAAAAACTATTTAAGGTTTGTTGGAAGAACGAATTTAATATTATGTATGTTTACAGTGGTGGATATAAGTTCAAATTAATACAACATATTAAATATACTTCAATGTTATTTCATAATAGAAATGCTTGCAAATAAACTTTAAAAAATAGTTAAACTGTAAATTAGTTAGCAATACACGATAAAAAAGTTTTTTAATTTATAAAATCTGGATACACGTATTCTAATCCAGGATATGTATTATAATATATTCACAAAATTTCAGTAATGAATTCGAATAATTAACTCAAAAATAGTTCCCCAATAAAATATTTTTTAAATGGTGAAATTTTAATATTATTACAAGTAGAATATTAATATCGATGATATTATACAAATAATGTGTTAGTATTATTGCATTACCGGGAAAGCTGAACAGCGACATTGTTACTTCAACAGCCCACAACCCTCGTAATGTTGCAAAATACAATAATAGTATACCAGAAATTATAATGTCGCATTCAAAGCTCAATTTGCAATATAAATTGTACTAGTATAATTTAGGTAATTGGTCAAAATTGCGCTGCCCGTACAGGTGGTAATATACATTGGTAGTAATTAATTTATACTTCTCCTTTATAAGTATAAAAATTAAATTTTAATACGGCTGCAAATAGTATTCCTTTGAGGGATTTTTTTGTGACACATATCTGCAACATCATCCAATATTAATTATTTATTTTGTCGTTTCTAACTGATGGTCAGCTTCTTATCAACTAACTATATTTAAAAGCATTAATGTAAACATGTAATACAACATTTAAATTTCACTTCAAAAATTACATAATTTGTACATAAAATAAATCGGTTATTAGATAACTGCTGGTACATATACCAAATTATAAATAAGAAGAAGTAAAACGAAAAGTACAATAAGGAAAAAAACATAACCAACCTTGCGAACAGTGTCGAGTCCACTAAGAATGCCTTTGCCAGTGATAGAGCGTAGATTGTGCGCTGTCCTATTCAGTTCGTCGCGCAAGTTGCTCAGCTCTTGCTGTATCTTGGACTCCTCCCGGTAGACTGTCTGTCTATCATTCTGGATCTCATCCTTCTCTCTTCGCAAACGCCGGAGTTCATCGGAGACCTGCCAGTTGTCAATTGATCAGTTCAAATGATTAAAGAAACTACCTAACAGTATAAAGTCAATATTCCAAATGATACAATATTTTAAAAGACTTCAGGTAGGTTCATTCATAAATTATATGCCAAAAAATTAAACTAATGCATACAATTTTGACAACATGCTTAAAACATGAAAATATTTTAGTTTAGAAAACTAATAATAAAATTAATGTTTATGGATATTAAACAGTCTAAAAGATATTTTATGTTATTTTTAAAGATAGTTATAAAAACTATTTAGATAAATAAATAATTAGATCGATGGAGGGAAATAAAATATTAAATACTAATAAAACTGATATTAAAAATATTAATAATTAATGATGTAAAAAGTATTGTTATACAGAACAGGTATAAAAAGAAACAAAATAATTAAACAAATGCAATAGATTTATAATACACAATATTACATTGCTTAACGCATTTTGTCAAAAATGTGTGAGTCACATTAATTTATTTTTAGAATAATAATTGATAATAAATAATCCGTGTATTCTATAAAACTAATTAATGTGAAATATTATTATCTTTTAATATGGTATGATATTATCTATAACTTTTAAGATTCAACAAAAAAATTAGGGTACTGAAATTTTAACAAAATTAATTTTGTTTTAATTAAATTTTTTTTAAATTATGAAAAAATATATATAAAATAACCTGTCAAAATAATTATATTATTTATATATAATTAAAACCACTAAAAATATGTTAAATAAATCATGCATTAATAATAATGATAAACAACGTGTTACAAATCAAAAAAAGATTTTTAGATTAATCAAAAATTAATGTAATGCACAAGACAAATCAATATGAGATGGTGGGTGTCCTGCGGGCCACTCTTGCAGTTGGGGCAATCAGAAATCTCGCTTTCCCGATGCGGAGAAGGCAGGCTTGCAGAAGGGGAAAGTGTCGACCTCCTTTGTAGGCTATGGAAAAATCTATCCTCATTGCTCGGGGCAACTTTGAACGTGACACCTAAAATTTATCCCTTCCTCTTACGGTTTGCATACGATTTGATTTGACTGTCTCTCTTTTATCATGTTCATTCCCTCTTTCATTCGGTCGGCCACTTCGTTTTTTGTCGTATTTGTATTTCGTAGATTGGTGATATTATGATTTCGGATTGAACAGCTGTATCTTCTTTGATTACTTTCTACTTATAGATACTGCTTTGATCAAATATATAAAACGTAAATTCACACTGTATTTTTTTATGTTCATAAGCAAGATTTACTCAACATTTTTAGTTTTATAATATTAAATTTATATATTTATAAAATTGCATACTTTTATATTATTAATACGTTTTTTTACAAAAAAATATTTTTAGGCCTTATAAAAATTAAAATATTTGTCATGCATTTAGGTAATTATTAATGCAGTTATGATTATTATTATTATATAATAAGCTGTTATTTAATGATACATTAATCCAACTAAATAATTCTTAGCATTAATAAATGATTAAAAATAATAAATACATTATTTATTATTAAAATTATATAATATAATTTTGAACATTAAAATACTTTGTATTCTGATTTTATAGAAAGCTTTCATTAATTTTCAAGTCCTTGGTTCTTCGAGAACACAGTACATCGATTTTTGGAAAGTAGGAAAATATTACAAATAAGTCGATAGCATAATATCGCTGCTACAAGATTTTGCCGTAAACGCCATTTTATGACATATGACTTTTTATACTTTTGTGATCAGATTTTAGTGGTGATATACTAAATATGTATAAAATGAAATGTATAACTATTCAAAGAAATAAAGTTTATTTTTTATGCTAATTTAGAATATCGCCTGTAGGGTTTTAATTGCTGTAAACGACACAATCATGGCTTTTACGAAAAATACGCTCATGTTGAATTTTGAATCGTACGTTCTATTTGTTGCAAATGACAAGACAGCTTTTCGCAAGTTAACCCTTCGTACGTAGAGGAGGTGTATACATTTTTAGAAATTACTTCACAAACTCTTTTTGAGGCTAAACCATGTGATTTATGACCAAAATTTATTATCAGTTATTTAAATTCTTAAATTTAACTAACTAAAAAAACAATTTTTATCATGTTGGCATACTATCGAAATGGGTTAAAATAGAACAAAATAGACATAACTCTCATAATATGAGGATCAGTCAGGGCCTTCCCAGGGGGCAGTGCTTTCGCCCCCTCCTTTCCACCCTCTATCTCAACCCTGTCAGACAGACAATCTCGAGGGGGATCAGTGTGAGCATGTACACTGACGGTATTGCATTGTAGTTCTTCTACCAAGACAACCAGGACAACCAGGCCGCTGACAAGGCAGATATCAACCACCCCCAGCGTCAACCACCCCGACTTGTCGTCTCACGCATTTACCTTTACGAGGTGGACGATATGGGGGTTCTCAAAAAAACCCCAGGATTCGGAGAATTCGTTCTGGGAACCCGAATCTGGTACCAAAGAAATGCAACCGCCCCCACCCGCACCCATGCAGAATATACC
>JAYRBW010079473.1:0-23969 GCA_036023295.1 Invenusta paracnida | reverse complement strand
AGAATAATCTTAATTAATTAGCACAAAGAAAGTTATAGCTTAGATTAGTTTGAATATTTAAAGCGTTGCTTAGAGATGACAGGCGAAGCATCATGTAAGCATAAAAAATGTTTTGAGACGAATGAAAGAGGTGAACTTTTTCGGGTGAGTGATCAGACTATATTGGCATATTTATAGCTTAATATAATAATCACGATTTATAGTCAACATCCTAGGAAGCATAAAATCATATGAGCCTATAGCTAACCTAGAATATGATTATTATTAAATAAATGTTTCCAAACAATAACTCTTGCTTGTTCCTTGGTCTTACCGTAACGGGATATTAATATATACAATAAATTAATCGGGGTTTTGTAAACGGCTATTACACTAACATAGATAAGAACCTCAAGTCATTGAGTTAACAAATAGTCAATAGTCAACTCGTTTAGTTAACAAATCCATGAAATAAATAGTTTATGAAATCGTCTTTGGGAGATATTAATAATGAGGTGATAATGAGCTTTCTAAAAAATAAAAATTGACTTCTATTTCAGTAAGTGGTATAATTAAAGTTATCCTATTTAGCTAAATTACAAATATTTTGAATCTGTAATCTGATTGGATCAACCTAATCGCATTTAGATTGATAGCGCAACTGACCTGAGACTTCTAGCTCACGAAAATTTATTCCGTCAATTATAATTTAAAAAATATCTATCGTCAAACTAAGATTGATCCAATCTAGTGACCTATTGTATTACCTTTTATCCTATTTAAATATACTTATTCAGATTTTTTGCATAAAAGAAGTGATAGTGACTGGAAATAATTACATCTTTGTAAACGCACTGGACTGTTTTAAACGATTTCGTTTACTAGTAATTGTTAAAACATAATATTCACTATAATGGTTTAGGAAGAAAAAAAGCATATATGTAATTTGTAGTAAATTAAATAAAAGGGCGAAATAATGATTATAAACACTAAATAATATTGAACAGATTTAAAAGCAAATTTTACGACCACAAAAGCGAAAATTTAACACACCCAAATATTTCAAAAATGCACTATTTTGGTTTTTAAAAAAGTAAACAATATTTTTTGTAAATGTCAGACAATATACGAAGTTGTGTAGGCAATAACCCTTGGTTCTTATAAAAAAAAGTCGACCTTTCCGAATCATGAAAAATACATTAGTGATATAACAATTTTAATAGCTTACATATATTATAATTTTCAAATTAAACGTAATATTAAAACATTGTTTTCAAACATTTTACACACTCCAAAAAACTTTTAAATTGTGCATAGATTATTTGTCTTTATAGTTGTTAAGTTAATCTTTAATCCCAATTCTTGATTTGTAAACGCATATTTTTAATTCATTTTGTTTAAGGACAATACAATAAATATTTTGTATGCAACTACATAATGTTACTGGAACACATTATGTCTTTTGGTACAACCCTTTAACAAAATTCCAATCTAATGATAATCATTTTAGACATACATACTACAGATGCGAACATACTGCTTCTATACAATGGAGATATGCAAAACAAGCGAGTGCTTATTCTATTAACTCAAGATAATGCAGTATACATACTTATAACTATGATTACGTAAAGCTATTTGTAGTCAGCACAGAAACTTGGTTTATTATTTTTATATATGAGTTAAATTTATAACCTAATGTATGTTGCAAACAAACTAACATTGCACTTACGTTTCATTGCAAATAAAAAACGAATACTTCTAAAATCTACATATATTTCAAAATGTTAATGGCATGGTTTCTTCAAAAATAAAAACAGATAAAACCAATAGGGAAAAAGTACAAAAGGAGAGAGGAATGATGAATGTATAAATTTGTATAATTATATTGTATGTATATCTTTAATGTCGATCATTACCTCTTACGAAATTTGCCGTCAGCAACTTGAAATATAATATGTATAATCCAATTCTGGAATAATCTAATGTTTTAAACTGGGAATAAGGAATTGTTATGAATATTGTATTTTACTCATGTGCAATTCATTTGTGTTTAATTCTATATGTTGTTGCACACATATTGAATTGTATGTAGAGAACAAGTCACTATGTAATATTAACTCAAATGAAAAATATTGAAAATCATAACCGACAATTTAATTCCGATTGTATTTAAAAATACTGTTTTTATATAATGTACATATTTAAAACATTACAATACATATACATTGTAGAATAGAAATATATATATATATATATATCCATGCCACAAATATATCACTATATCACAAAATCACTGAAATTTTATTATGTCATTAATATCTCACAACTTGATTATAATATAAATAAAACTTCAAATAAATGTTCAAAACATCCTACAAATGTGGACCCATTTTTTAATATACTCCAATAAATTTTAGAATGAATTGCATAGATTGTAACATTCGCTACTGTAGATTAACGACAAAAATAATCGAAATATGACAATTACGAGTTTGCAAATATTACATGACAGATATGATTACCCAAATTAAATTGTAAAACATTATCTGTACTCTACAGAAATTAAAATGACAAATAGACTACTTTTTTTTAGAAAATCAGAAAACAGCCAATAACTTAATAAAAGCAATAAATGTTCTACCAGGAGTTGAACAAAGAAAATAAGAAAACAAAGGTCAAAAGAACGAGATCACCAGACTCAGGTGGGCAGGTAGTGATTATTCAAAGTACTAGAGTAACCGTTACTTAAGTAAGTAAAGGAAGATAAGACAGTAAGATAAGACGTAGTAGAAAAGTGTGATTTAAAGAAAATATAATTAGTTCGTTCAATCAATCTAGCATTGCTAACCTTAGTTATAAGATAGTAGTGTAATCAACTTGACATTAATAATATTTGTTAAAATATATTTAAAGTTTGAAATTTAGCTGGTATTAAATAGACTAAGAGAAATGTATGCACCTTTTATTAAGAAGTAAAACTGCACGTGTACTTCTATGGCTAAAAAAAGAAGAATCAAAGGTGCATTTGGTTAAAGAATGAATGAACACATATCTCATTTATATTAATTAAGTGACGTTGCAGATTATACAGACGTTGCTTCGTTAACAAATGTCACTTTATTCATTACGGAAAAGTAAAAAATTAATTAACGAAGTCAACAGAGAAAATAAGCTATGTAAATTGATAATCTCACTTTAATCGATGTACTTTAGCTCTTCAATTCGTTGGAGTGTATTTAATGTGTATTTATTAATTCTTAGGTTGTCAACTTATTGAAAAGAGATAGCAGTGACGTAACGAAATATACATCATGTACACTTTTCTGTCCAACTTGCGTCTCCTTAAAATGAATTAATGACTAGTAATAAAAACAAGGATTATATTTTTATGAAATTAAAAACTAGAGCCTTTGCTAGAATAAAGTAATATAAACACAAGCTTATTTGCAACAAAATTACAAACCATAGATATTATGCATATCTATCGACAATAAGTGATTGACTATGATTCATGTTTCAAGCAATTTACTGTTGATGGACTCAGACGCACTATATTAAAATTTACTAAATTTACTAACAAGGATCCGCTTTTATTATGACATATAATTCTTAATCACGTTGTTGTCGTAAATTCGCAGTTCTATAAAAATAAATATAAAATAATGAACCCCAATCTACTGTACTAGTTAGTATTATGTAAATTTTACTTGACAATAAATTACATTTAAACAATATTTGAATTTAGTGTTTTTTACAAATATTAATTCATAGAATATAATAATGGGCAGAATCTTTCCGAAAATTATAATTTAGCCCTGCCGGTAACAAGTCAACTGATTTACTTTAGTAAAACAGAAAAAAACTAATGTTTTTAGATTTCCTTAAATGCATTCTGGGACATATGAAACAAATATTTGTTCCTGCTGATACCCCTCAGCGCCTATCAACCCGAAAATAGCGCATATAAAAATAATGTTTGTTAGGTCCCTTGAGAGAATATTAGCAGGTTTATACCATAGAAAACTAAGTGACAACTATAAATAAAAATGGCAACATGTTGAGTCGGTATTATGGTAAGAAAAAATAAAAATATATACTATCTGCACAAGATAAAAATTAGCATTTTCAATCTTGGGAAATCTTACAAACTAATATTATTCTTTAAAAATATTTTTCTTCTATAAAAGCATTGCGAAACGTGATCGCCTTTTCAGTAGCTGCACCTAAAGCTTGGAACGGTTTTTTGTAATCATAAACATTTAAGACTATAGTGAATTTAAATCCAGATTAAAACCCATTTCTTCTTATGAGTTTGGTTCATTTGTGTTTTATATTTGTTTTATACATTTATTTTACGTCTATTGTTTACGGTTTATTTACGTTTATATATATGATTTATACATTTCGTTCTTAATAATGTGTGTTGTACATATTTCAACTATTTTCCACTTGTATTAGTGCTGCAAATATTGCTTGCAATATGTGGCGCTTTATAAAAATATACTTATTATTATTATTATTAATATAACTACTCTATAATAAATATAGTCAATGTCAACTCTAAATAAGGCACTTATCTATAAATCTGATTACTATGGTTTGTACACATGGTCAAAACCAACACATCTAAGCGATTTGATGGGATACAATTTCTAATGTACTTTGAAAATCATAGCTGCACAAACTGATTTGACAAGCCTGATATGTTTCAAAATAAATATTTCAATGGTTTTGACAAATAGTTTAAATAGTAAGAGTTTAAAAAAAAAAGAAGAATGAGGTAAATAGAAAAGAGAAGAGAGGGACAGACAGGGGAAGGAGTGCAATGTAGAATTGAGCAAAAAGAAGAGTGAAGAGGTAAGGAGAGGAATAAAGCTCTTGATAGACTATGGATTTCTATTGAAATATGAAATATATTTCCATTGAAAGGATGATATAAATACTCACGCTAATGAAACAGGCAAACTTCTTGTCAATCTCATGAAGTTGGTTGTCCGCTTTGACACGAACATTACTGTCGTAGTCAGTTTGCAGAGTGATTAAATAAGAGACAGTTTGGACGGGATGAATGAGACCTTGGCGGAGAATTGTGATGACGACATTTAGTGCCATCATCCTCACATGTTCGCTGGCGTGAAGGAAAGAAGCGAGAACTGGGTTGAGATAAAATTGGGCAACTGCAGATCCCATTCCAGAAGCAACATCACCTAGTTCTTTTAGCGACTCCTGTTTGTGCTTGGCTTTCCCTGAAGAGGGAGAAGATAATAAATAAGTACTAGTCCATTAAACAAATTAAAATAATGACATAATTAATTAACCACAGACAGCAACTTAATTATTTAAAAAATAATAAATTTAAGAAGGTGGTGATACCGTGTTAATTTATTTTATGATTACTAGCATAGGTTGCTACTGTAATTCAATGATAACCAATATAAAATTGCATGTACATAAAAAATGTGTTGCTCTTAACTAGCGTCTTAATTGTAAAACTGTACATTATGCGTAATTAGAAGTAATACTGCGAAATATTTTAAGCTAAATTATACCCCTCTAGACTATGATTGTACAAACCGATTATTAGAGGACTCATTTTCGTTTACAATAAAGTATATATCGAAAATGATGACTGAAATCTCTGCTAATATTTTCAGTTAGAAAAATAAGGCAGAGCAAATATTTGCTACTCATTTTTATCGATTAAACTAGTCAACTAAAGTGCATAGATATCAATAGCGCCAAAATGAAGGAAAAAACAGATGACGTGATCGTACGATCAGCCTGACTGCAGACTCCTATATAATTAAATGTAAAACTTAAAAATAGAATAGACAACACAACAATAACAACAAATGGATTTACTTCACACCTATTAATAATTTTATATAAGTGCCTCAAAAAATTGTAATTGGTTATATTTTCAGACATAAAATTAACAGTATTTTTTAATATTTTACAAGCAGTGGAATCAATTTTTACATGTGTATTATACTGGATAGTTGTAAAGTAACGACTAAGTTATTCCTAATGTAAAAAAAATAATAAATTGATATAGTATAAGAATCGATGAATTCAGATAGAAAATACTACGAATTTTGCAAAAGTGTAGTATCCCAAGAAACAAAACACTGTAGAAGCCATCTAGATAACTAAAATTAAATTTTAAATTAGGAAACTTTAAATTATTATATTATTTACAAAATCTAATTTTTCATATATTTTATTTTCTACTACTTTTATCAAAAGAGAAATAACATAATTTGTCTTTTTAGTTAAAGTTGGTTGGAAAGTTTTAAACACTTTAATCAAAGTGAACACTTTAAATTAAACAGACGCTACAATTCGTCAAAAAATTAAACATTTGGCACGTTACCCTAAGAAAGCCGGGCTTAGGATCATTTATTCATTTTACAGGAGCCTAAAATATGTAGATAAAAGAGCAAAAACTTTTTTTCCCTAGAATCTTTTGCTTTGTAATGTTTTCAATATCGAAAAATTTCATAAAAAAATATTAAGCATGTGTATTGCTGCTTTAATGTTTAGTCAAACTATTATGCAATTACATGCAATATTTTTACTATTTCGTTCTATTATTGTAATTCTGTTTTCATATTTTGTCGACTTGTTTTTCAAAATGGTCTAACTTCGTAAATTTAGGTCCAATCAACTTGATTTTTCTTTTAATGGATAGGTAATAGTATACTAAATCTGACCCTAACTCGAAAATTTTGTTTTGGCCCTATGGCTCGGCCCGATCTTTGTAATGTTCCATTTTATGCAACCTAATGTCATCACTCAGAGGTATGCATTGGTGTTGCGAAAATCACATGACTACATTAAAAACTTTAAAATAAAAATTGTTAAAACTAAAAAGCAGAAAAAAATGCTTCACTGTTAACAAAAAACAAGGAATAAGCAGTAATGTAATTCTTTAATCCCATATAATCATAATATATATAACTAATTTAAAATAACATTATATAATTAGATGGCTAATAAATAATTAAATAACATAAATGAAGTTTAAATGATTTATAAAAGAAAATGTTAAGGTTGATTAAAAAATGTTCGACTTTAGGAGTTCAGGAAATGCAATAAGATCTTTATCACTTTCCAAAAATGTAATCTAACCTAAGTTGTCAATACTTCAGTACACCATAATTATGACAATCATTTCGTATCATACTTATTTGTTATCAAAATAAATGGAAATAAATTTCGCAGCGAGCGAAATTATTTTAATTCATATTGATTGTTTATGTATGTACACTTTAAAATTTAGCGTATTTAAAACCAAAATTTTATTTGTGAAAATAGATGTATGTACGTCCATAATAACCTACACATTGAGCTGTTTGAAAAGAATCAGTTATCGATTAGAAGTGAGAGACTTAATTATAAAATGTCAAGATTATATTCCAAGCCCAAGAATTGATAGCAATGGATGCACTAATTAAAAAATCGTTTCATATGAGCTCATAACATCAATGTTGGATTTGGCACATGAGCATTTGAAATTCTCGCAAAATTTAAAATCAATTTACATGAATCACCTTCAGCGTACAAAACAATTTCTAAGTGTGATAATCGAATACAGCGCTATTGATTTAGTCAGATATGACACATGACCTGTATTACTAATCATTTTGAAGCACAAGATTTAATACTATCGACTGTTAGTAAAAACTTTTATTTTGTTAAAATCGGCCGATAGGAAAGTCAGTTAACGAAAAATTCTCAGTTTGGCCTAGGTGCGAGTAGTTTACTCATATATAGTACAATTTAAATTGCGGAGGAAGAGGTTGACCAGTTTTTCAATTTTAGGGAAAGGGTAACTTATATAGTAAAAGTAGTTGATACTATAGTATAAGGTATATTAGAATATTCAGGTTAGCGAAACATCTCTCACGTGATACTTTTTATTATGATATCCATAGCTTTTGAAATCTATAAAAATTAAATAAAATGATTTAAGTAATACTAAAAATGTCAATAACATATTTTTTAAATTTTCTAACAAATGCATCAATTAAAAAAATAATGCGAGGTATTACATTAAACAAATGTAAAAAAACATATTAAACATACCGACAACTTAACAGACAACTAAACAGATCCGATAAATAAACATTCTATTTTTATTTTTGTAGTTTTGGGGTAACTATTAGTTTTTTTGTGAGATAGCAGTAGAACCCTTATAATATTATGTAAAATGAGAGACATGAAATTAGATTAGTGGATACTTACACATGGCATCAGCCTCAACCATCCGTCTCTCTTCATCAAGAAGATAAGAGAGAAGGTTTTCGAGCACTATCACCTTCATCTCAGATGAGACAGTCTCAGAACTAAGCTGATCCTGATAGAAGGTTTTCATTTTAGTTCCACAGAGCAGATCATGGTGCCGAGTGCAAAGGAACCCCAGACCCGAGAGGGCCTTTTTCCTGAGCTCATGATCATCGATGGATTCGGTAAAAAACATGAGCGTGTTAAATACTTCATCCCGAATACTTGGCTTTGCATTCCACTCGAAAGCGTCAAAGTCAAAGTGTTTACAGAGCAGTCCAACAGTGAAAAGAGCGCGAAGGATAGAAGGACGCATTTGAGGAGAGATTTTCTTTTCCGGATCATTCTCCAACTCACGGCGACATTTGGTTAGAGCGTCTGTGGAAAGTGTGAGAGCGTAAGTAGCTAATGTAATAAAATTAGGACAATACTATAATGGGAAGAGGGCCATTAACTTACTGAAGAAACGGTGAAAACAGTCTTTGACAAGGGCATAGTTCTTAGACACTTTGTTGACAACAGCTCCTAGACAAGACACGCAAGATTCGAGTACAAGTTTACCGTGTCTGAGTGTCATTTGTACCATTACCTCCTCAAGTTGAGCAAGATATGATTCGCTTGGATGCTCCATCAAGGGGACCGTAACTTCAAGCATTCGAGTGACATAGTGGATGATGAGTGTGTCTTCACTCGTGTTACACTTGATGTTGAGGTAGGGCTGCAGTGTCTGCGTGTATTGTACCATCAATTCTGGTCGGATCTTCGTGAAGAGGTGCAATGTGGCCAGACACGAGACCAATCGATGGTTGCTCTGTGTTGATATTTCTATAAGGGGTTGTAGTATAATTTTTAAATGCTATCAAATAAATACGAACGATTTCCGGGTATTAATTTTAAATAATTATTGAAACTAATTATTAGATTTCATCCAATTTTGATATTAAAAACAATCAAATACTATATTATACAATTTTCAGAATACATACATTTCTAAGATGGACTTCTTCATAATGACTTCTTATTCTGAGAACTGTAATTATTTTAATGCATTAATAAATTTCGTTATTTTACATTCTGTTGACATGCTGAGAATTATATACAGTAACTGTACATAACATACGATAGAGTCTATTATTATTCAATTGAAGAGATAATAATTATACTTACAAATAAATATAAATAAATTCATAACTAGAATCTAACGCAAATCTACCAATTGTCACTAGATATTGAAGTATTCCAACAACAATTTTTATGAATTTTTTATTGTTTCTAGAAAGGTAACTTCGTTATTTTTTATATAATAATCGTAATAACCATGAAGCCACAAAATATTTTGTAACTGAAAGTAAACGATGAAAAGTCCAAGAAGAATTAATTACTGTTTTGCTTAAGGTTCAAAGACATCTAAATGAAAATACATAGTATATTAAAATAAGTTTGCATCATAATTTATTAGCTTTTTTAATACTGTTTAACTCGACTATAACTTTTGTGGTGTACTCACCCTCAAGACGCATGATATTCTGGACCAAGCAGTCGACAATTTGTTTGCAGGCCTTTTCAACTGGCTTTGTTTTTTCGCTTTCTTCTTTCTTTAGAAGCTGAAGAAAAATAGAGTGGTCAATACAATTTAGCTGTAATTTTCTGTCAAGTAACTGTAAACGGTACATACATTCTGTAAGAACTGCTCAAACCACTCGAATCCAGTTTCTTTACAAGCGGCTACAACATCTGTGATGTTCATCACTTTCTGGAGGAGTTTAACGGTCTCTTTATCGCGAGTGGGAGTGAACCACATTGTTTGGAAAACCTCATTCACAAGTTTCTGAGGCATACAAAGGAAAATAACAGTGTTTATGAATAATTTAGTGATAAGAAATATTAGCAAAGAGAACACTAATGCACTAAAGTTAAAGTTGATGAAATTATTCATCTGCATTTAATTACATAACTAATAATACTAAAAATAAGCGTCAAATGGTACGAGGCTTTAACCGGCAATATCCTGTTATCATTATAAAAAATTCTGGTATATATAACAGATTTAGACTATAATTGAGTTGAATACAAATTTTAGGGAAAGTTGTTATTAGTCCAAATTATATTATTAAATTGTTTTCTCTGATCGTAAGATCTTAATTTGATGTACTTATACAGTATTAGTATATAATAGAATATTAATTTACTAAATAACTTTATATTTTTTAAATCTTATACACAAAATAAAACCACTGCAATATATAAATATTAAATTAATAATCCACGCAGCGGAAATATTTAAGCAATTATTATTGGAAAACTATTAAAAATACCGGCGGAAAATTATAATTCGCACTTTCAAACGTTAGCCTTCATGAATTTCTACTTAGTTAATTAAAGTTAGATTTTTTTAAACTCATAGCTAATTACGAGAAAATGTAAAGTACTGACCTTAATGCCCTCTTCGTCATTAACACGTCGGATTATCTTGACGCATATTTCAGGTATTTTCGGGAATTCCGGCTGCTCCAAGCAGATGTCTCGAAATATCTTGATAACTCGTTTTCGCACGGAAATCCCCTTGTCTAATATTCGTCCGGACAGCATTGCATAGTACTGATTGGTCAACTGGGGTTGTGTGAGTATGTACTTGCCGACAAGTTCGATTGCTGCTTCACGAACAGAAGTAGAAGAGTCAAGAAAGCTGGCATGAACACTCATCTTGATATCCTCTCTGGCCAAGACTCCAGGGTCTGCCTCGACAACCGCAGAAAGACAGCGCATCGCTTTTGTACGCACAGCAACTGAAGATTCATTGAGTAGTTTGCGAATCTGTGACAGGTAGATGTCAAAGCTTTGTGAAAAGGGTCGCATAGAAGCGACATATCGACAGACAAGACAGGCGTCTTCATAATCCATTGTGCCAACAAACTCGGCCATCTCGCCTTCGATTCCTTCCTTGTCCATCTTGGTGCCGATATGATCGGCATCTCCACCCATCCCCACGATATGACGTCTCTTACGCTGCCAGTCTTCTCTTGACTCGGTGATTTTACCGAAGAGATGAGCCTTCCTAGAGTCCGCCAATCGCAGAACTTCATCTGGATCGAGGAGAGGCTCAACAACTGGTGGGGCAGGGTCTACAGAAGGCGGTTCCTCTCCCCCTTCCTTGTCCTCATCCTTTTTCTCCAGTTGTGTCTGTTGCTGGTGCTGTGCGCGCTCCGTTTCCTTAGTGCAGTCGTTCAACCACTGAGCCAGGTAAAACTTGCGTGCGTACTATAATGAAAAATTAAGAAACATAACCTAACTCCGGGTATATTCCAAGGAAATTAGGAAAGAATGTGAAGAAAAAAATAAGGGAAGATAAAATATGTGAACGACAAGATGATAAGATATGAAGAAAAAATAAACCATGGTACGAGCGAAAATTAAGTATTAGAAATATAAAAAATAAAATTCAATTAACATTAATATTATAGCGGTACTTAAGCATATTCATTCAAACAAAGTTAAATGGTGTTACTAAACACGATTTTCGATACTTAGGTAAGACAGATTAACCTGGATTTTTTTAAGTTAAGGTACTTATTAAGTTTTTGAGGCGTAGATAATTGTATTCATATAAAAATAGTATTCAACATTTTTTTAAATATGTATCAAAATGTTTGTGTCTATCCAATGCAGTAACTATTTTTTTATTTGAAAAATGTTTCGTTGGATAATTTAAATACTCTGAAATAAATTTTATCTACCATTAACTCTATTTAATAAAAATTATTTAAAAATAAAGATTGAATAACTATGCTTTTTAACTGTAAAGTGCGTCTATAATATATTGTAGGCATACTTGTATTAAAAATTACCCGATTATTGTATTAAACTTGATTTTTGTTAACACACATTCTTTTAAAACTATAGAACACAATTATATTTTCATCTATATTTGAACAAAATTGGACTAAATTTAAAATCATCGAATACAATTTTCAATTTGATTTTTACTAATTTCTTATCGAGTACTCTTAAACAAAAAATGCAAAAATCTACAAAAATAATATATTTAAATTAAAATCTAATGCAGTCATGCAATATCCAGGTAATAACAAATTCAGTCTACATACATGCGGTAAGCTTAATAATCAAGAAACATATACACAAACACTTAATTACTCACGCACACACACCCACTCGAAAAGTTAATGTGCTGTCAATTTATCGTTAATATTGAATACATTATGACTAGATGACATCAAAAAGCATTAAACAATGAATGGTTATAATTCATATTTGCGGTGGCAGATCGCTTTATATCATTTCCGATTTAAAAGACTGCAGATTCCAAATACAAGATAAGTGAACAATGTATTAAATATTCTAAGAAACTACATGAAAATATTGAAGCCATTCAATATTTTTAAGTGTAAAGTGTCACATTAAATATATCATTTAACATTAATTGCCAAGTTGATATTTTCTATTATTGAAATACTTTTAAACTATTTTTTCTAGACTTATTTTAATTTGTCTTACTTCTAATAAATTGAGAAAGTTAATGAACTCTCAAAAACTGAATAAGAGCTAAATTTTGCATAAAAATAACAAAAATGTTGTTTACAAAATGACACTAATTAATGAAATGTATTTCTCGATTGCATAAACCTATTTTAAATGAAAATACACAAAGTAACGATTATTTTGTTGCAGTGTAATTTTAAAAACAGGGAATGTATATATATTTCACAATTGCTAGAACTTATCACTTTATTCGTGTAAAAATTAAAACTTTTAATTAAACTTCGAAATCAGTGGACAACAATAATAAACTCACAACGACAGTAGGATCTACTTGTTCTGCGGCTAGATAGTCCAAAAGAGCATCCCTCAATGCCTGAAGCCGATCCATATTTGCGAGAGGATCCACTTTGTTGCCTTTGGTCCCCTTCTTGCCAGCTCCCTTGGGGAAAACAGGCCTTCTTTTAGCAGATCTTCCTGTTCGAGTCATTTTCTCCTCCGGTTCCTCTTGCTCCTTCTCTTCTGCTTCATCACTGTCATCTTCATCCGATCGTGTTCCATTCCCACTCCTCTCCGCACCACCGCTTATGAGATCGCGAATTACAGCTTCAATGTCTTTTTCTTTCATCCTCGAGTTGACAGCATCTCGCCGGAGAGTTGAGGCCACTGTTCCCAAATAATCGACAGAAGCAACCCGAGTTGCCTGGTCCAATTGTTTGTTGTTGAACTGCTGCACCAATAAACTACCAAGAAGACTCAGCATAAGTTCAGCTGCTGGCCATTCCGGTTTGTTCACTGTCAACAGGAGGTCATTAACAAAGTTTTCGAAGATTATACGATAGTCGTCTTCTCCCTTTGTTGTAGATCTACAGGGGACAGAGTGAAGGGGGGTGATGAAGTAATTAACAGTACGTGTTCTTTTACTACTTTGTATGAATATATTTCAACCTACTTTCTAAGGAATACCAAGAGGAAGGTGTGCGCCGTACGCATAGCATTTTGATAGGATGTGACAACAAGAACTTCATTGTCTGTCTTCCCAATCTCTGTGGTTCCAGAAATCCCTTCTACTGCGATCCCACTCCCCTTAGTGGAGGAAGAGGTAGGGGGAGGGTGAAAAGAGACATGGGTACTGGACGATTTAGGGAGCTGAATCACTGATTGAACAAGAAGGAGAGCTAGGGCTGTGAGCATCTGAATGCTATCCTCCGAGTTTAGTCTGACAAGGATAATAAGAAATAAAAAGAATAAAATTATTAAAAGATTTATAAAGGCAGGGAGGCCACTTTTTTTCAATAAAAAATTCGAGTATATAATTTAATTGAACAAACTATGTATATATTTTATATATAATATTCAATATTACAATATAAAACTACAAAAAAATAGAAAAAAATATGGTAATGAATTTTCAATTATTTCAATTGAATGTACTGAAAATCTGACACGTACAGCAATATTTAATAACAAAAAAATAATAATTTTATAGATAATAAATTTTTCGATTATATTTTTTAAAAATTCGAGTATATTAAAAAATCAAGTATATTCTAGTATAATTCGAGTATCAAATAAAATTAGAGTATAGTACCTAAATTCGAGTATGTGTGGACACCCTGTAAAGGGTATTATAAAGTGAATTCACCTGTAACTGCGAAGATTTTTCTTGCTGGACGGTAGACGAGCCAACGAAGCTAGAATGTCCTCCATGATGAGTTTCCTGTGCGACTCGTAGTGTGAAAATATGGTAGTGACTAACTTGAGTGCGCTTAACTGTAGTTCACTCACATTTTCGACAAAGAAAGCCGCGACTCCAAGACTGGAGAGTTGAAGAATAAGATTATCAGTTAACTCCTGCATCTCCACGAGCTCCGAAAGTGTTCCAACCGTCTCAACAAGCCGATTGTAGAGTTGAATAATTGCACGCGGCTTCCCAGACTCCCCACCTCGTTGTTCGCGTGCCCGTTTTGTCTTAATGCTGCTCTGAGTTTCTTTTGCATTGTTATCTACCCGATACGCCGGATCATACTCTGGATAGATGCAGTTTGTAAGCTGAAACTTGGCTACAGTGATCGTCTTCTCAATGACATCCTCAACGTAGACTTCTTTGGGCATGTCGGTTGATGTCATGATATGCAGTGAGGTTAACCCAGCCTCAACGCTCCGCATCACCTGATCCATGGCACACTCTCTCCACAGTCGACCTCCCACTCCGGCACTTCCGCTCTCCTTGTCCTCACCGGAGTCGTTTTGCTATTACCATAACGATAATACACTATTTTTAAAGCCTGCTACTTATGAGACAAACAGTAGTATGTGAAATACCACAAAAAATATATGTATACATATAATAAATATTTTTATTACAATATAAACAGAATATACCAGTGACAAGATATATGGGCGTATCTACAATTTTGAGAAATTGTTAGAAATCCGTTAGTTTAGTAAGGTCTACATGTGCCAAAATCGCCTACATTAGTGCATAATGGTGCCAAAATCACATAACTGTACATAAATTATTTAATATGATAATGTGAGCATTGTCTCTCCAGAAAAAAAGGAAAGGGTATATACGTCCTTATATCTTGTGATCGACTATACTCATCTTAAATTATGTACCAGTATTAAGTATATTATATTATATTGTATACTATATATGTATTAAATATTCCATCGATATACTTTTTTTTAACTTCGATTAATATTTCTAAATCAGCAGTAATATAGCTAGAATAAAGTACTTTAACATTTATTCCAACCGTTAGAAGAGGCAAATAAAGTAAACAAATGAATGGGAAATAACCAATTTTATAAAACTAATAATCATATAGAAATCACTTCAATAATTAAAGATATTAACATTTTTTATAGATTGAATCGAGATTGAGTTATTAGATTTAAAATAAAGTTTCTTCCACGAAAATCTATTTAATAGTAATAAAACAGTATCTTGAGTTAACCCTTTTCATGGCTATATAATGTAATTTTCGTAAGACCGTAAGTATTGTTTTTTTAAGGTGATTTTCCAATATAATTTGTCATTGTTATAAACGATCTACACCAATACACATTGGTCGCTCTTTCTATTGTCGACTGACTGATGTGATATTCTTCCTCATAAAACTGGGTATGTTATGTAGCTCGTAAAAATCAAACCTGGGGTTGTGTGATCGAACACGATCGTTTTTGATAATAATAATATATTTAACAAAAAAAAAATTTGTACAAGTACAAACATAGTGGAAATATAATTCACCATGGAAATATCAAATAACGTCAAGTTTGTACATAAACACAAGTATGAAATAAAAGTTGCAGTTCATATAAGCCAAAGCATTTCTTTGGTTTTATGGATTTCTGTAATATATTTTGAAAAACAAATTTCAATCGGTTATTTATTGGGTAACTATTAATCTTTAATGCTTAACTCCTGTAATGATTTTAAGAATTTCAAAAAGAAGTTGTATAATATTTACGATCTATTGAAAGAACTATTTTAAGTAACCGAAAAAATCGACACAGATTAACATGAATATACATCGAAAGATTCTATATTATTAAATAATAAAAAACGGCATTTAATAATTATAATTATGACACAATTTGTAAAAATATATAAATTTAAATTATCGAAAAAAGTTCATGGTACGTACGGGAGCTACTTCTGAAAATTATAAAAATTTGAACATAAAAGGTTTGTTATGCTCAATGAATTGCTACTAAAATATGATTTAAAAATATTTAATTCTTATATTGCGTAACCAGTCACAAAATGAGATATTAACGTTTTACTATTTTCTCATAATAAAGAATTTCCATGAATTTCTCTGATTTTTAGAAAAAATCATAATTTTGATAAAATTATAAATTAGTAGTAAATAGTAAAAAATATGGTAGGAACCTTAATTTAAATGCATGTGGAAACTATAATCTCGTTTATGTAACTGAAATGTGTTTTAAAATGTATAAAATACTTGGAGAATTCAAATGATGTACAATATATTAATTAAAAATAAATGTATAATGTTATCAAAAATAGGAATTTTCACGAAAATCAGAGCAATTTAATAGAAATCGGCCTATTCTATAATACATAGGATGTATATAGGAAAATAGTAAAATGTTAAATTTCATTTAATGACAGGTTGCGCAACACAAGAATTACATATTTTTCAATCATAGGTTAGTAGCAATTCATTGAGGATAACAAACCATTTGTGCTTAATTTTTGATAATTTTTAGAAGTCAAGTAGCTCTCGTACTATCCAGCACTGTTGAACTATTTGACGGTAATCATTTTTTTTCTGCAAATTACACCGACAAAGTATAATATTATATAAGTAAAATTGACAGAAATATCTCTGTATATTAATTTGTATAGTTTCCAGGTGAATATAGCCAAACAATATTGTATAAAATATGTTGAGGTATAAAATTCAAACTGATACTTTAAGTAGATATACATTCAGTTGTGTACAATTTGTGCTATAAACTGATTGAATGTACATATTGATCCTTCTAGCATGATACTCTGAAGTTTGAATTGTGCCTACTATAATGAAGTATGATTGTCATATTCGGAACTGAAAATATATACTATATTTGAAATTTATTTTCAATCATGCATTCTTTTTAATTAATAAAAAAGACGAGGCTCACCGGTTTCAAAGTGGGTATAACACGATTCCCTTCGCGAATATTTAGGAGTAGGATTGTGAGGAGTTTGACCAGACGGCCAACTGGCATCTGATTCATGATTCTAACAGCCTTCAGTTTTGCAGACTCCTTGCAGAGATCCGACAGTTGATTAGTGGTTAGTCTCGCTTCCTGTGGCACTGCTTCAGTATCTCCAACTCCGCCATCCTCTCCGCCACACATTAGGTGTTTTAGATCAATCTCCTCTACAGCCTCAAGAATTTTTTCCACACGTCCAAGGAAACGCTTGTAACTTCCAGATTCCATCACCTGTTCGGTGGACAGGCTGGTGCACACACCACTCACACCCCCACCAGCACCAAAGGGAAGACTGATGCGCTCGCGACGTCGAATCTGCTCTTTTGATTTCTTCAGATGGGGATACCGGTTCTCTGCGGGCTCCTTTAGTTTGACTGAAAGATATTTCGATAAATACACCCTGTTTATGAAAAAACGCAACTGAAAAAGTTCAATACTATGTTCGAATTTTATAGTTTCAAATTCCATTTATTACTAAATAAACGTATGGTGAAGTATCTAATTTCCCGAATATCTCCTTTGTGATTATGAAACTATATATTTTCTATTTTCACGAATTTAACTCGTAGTTAGTAAGCTAACGCGAATATAGCTATCGGGTAATTACATACCTACCAAATCATCCAATGGTCCCATGGTCAATGTTACCAACTGTGTTCCTTTTTCTACAAAATACCCATCTTACTATAAAAAGACAAATTTTAAAATTAAAGGTTGTTTAATGTATTTTCAAAATTTGAACAAATTGGTCATTTATCTATAAAAATCATTTTCTATTGGTTATTCGTCAACACGATTATGAAAGACAAAAGGGTTGCGCTGTTCTTCAGGAAGAAATTCTTTGACCCACGTTTACTCTTCTACATCTTTACATCTTATTAATTATATGAAATGATTTTTATTTAATAGCTAACTTCACACTCACTTGCCAAATTAAAAATAAACTTAGATGGTGCAGCATATTGCGAGATCCTTCGGGGCATCATTCAACCACTAGATGGATTACTGGTATGATAGAAATACGCAAATAGACATGTTGGTCTTTAAAACAGACATGCACCCAAGTCTCAAGAGTAAGCTTGAAAATACTCTGAAAGGAGGGCTATTAGATAGGTACACAATAACTCAGTTAGACCCACTGAGGAGAACAAATGCAGGCGTAACAAAACAATTGGTCTTTCCTGCCTGAAAGTGACATCAATAGCAGCTGAAAAGAAGTTGGCAACAAGGCATCTGCAGAACTCAAAAACAATTAAAAATAGGTGACCTGCATCAAAGCATACGGCCACTTCATTCAATCTGAAAAACAACAGGCCTTCATTCAGAAAAACTACAATCGCAAAGGTTCGCAGAAATGACCCACCAGAACTCAGAAAGACAGCCACAATTGACACGCTGCCAAATCTTCTACCATCTGCCAGGTCTGACAAATTGGCGCATGGAGAACCAAAAATGAAGGAGATAGAGTCCTTATCGAATCCACAAACAGATAAAGCATTAAAATAACATTCTCAACAGGCAGATACATATCATAGTAAAATACAGAGCTTATCATCATCAAATATACGCTGCCTCCGCCGACGCCAGTGTCAACAATAAGTGTATTATGCGCATTTGCACCGATGCCTAAACTGCAATATCCAACCTTGTGTTAAGATAATCCTCCCAGATGGATCACACTGGCCAAGATATCTAGAACTATTTCCTAATACTGGTAGATAACAACTGAACTATCCATCTTTATAATGGATATCAGGGCATGCCAGACTTCAAAGAAACAAATAAGACCAGAAGGAAGCTATTGAAAAAGACCCTATCGACATAAATTCAGCCCACATTATCATAAAGAAATGGATTGAAAATTTAACTATATTAATGAGACTAGAGACCCACACAATAGCCTATCCACCATTACTTGGCATCAAGAAGCCACTAGTGGAAAATCAACACACTTCAACCACAAGAATCAACAGAAAAGAGGCAAGTCATTGAGCAACTATGTATAGGTAAAAGTATTCTTCTGAAGATTACCAGATTTGAATAAAAGATAGAAAGGACTTCCAGAAACAGAAAAAACCCTCCACCTTTAGTGTGTAGTATGGACTACTCAATGAGTTTAGATTTTGGGGCTTTTCTAACTGCTCAAGAAATCTTAAACAGTAACCGCATACGCGTCATTATATTCTAAAAAAAATATTGTCTGCTAGGATGATCCAACCTATGCCTGAACGCCAGGAAGATAAAGTTCTGTCGGGAGTACTTTAGTTATATACTAGGAACGTGAATTAAAAATTCCTCTTTTTAAATAAAAATTATAACCTTTCACTAGACAGCACAATAACTAGATCACTATTTCATTGAGAATTTAAGGACCTTGTGAATGTAATGGTTGGTTTTGTCTAAAAATCTTTGAAAGGCAATTTAGAAAGTCTGAAGATATTCTACAACCACTCATGTTACACTTTGTAAATATAATATCAACGATAGTGACATTGGAAGCTCAACCAAGTTTTCATCATAATAAGAAGCAAAATAGTTACACATAAATAAATAAAAACTTTAACTAATCGTAGTGGTATGTTAACCCATAGATTGTTGTCTATTTCGCGTATGTTGTAAACAAATAACTAAGTTGATATTCATTTTAGAACCTAGTTTGTAGTTATAAATTAATTTAGGTGTGGCATTTCAATGACCATTTTAGTTTTTGTAATGCATATGCCTTTAAAAATAGTAGGGTGATAATTAATTTTTGTTTAAAATACGGTTGTTAAATGCTTAAAAATGCATATTTCAGACTTGTATTTAGACCTTTTTTTAAACAAGGCAACAAATTAATATAAAATGCACCTGTCCTTCATATTATATATTGAAATTCAAGATTTATATAAAGTATTCAGAAGTCAGAAAACTGATATAATATGATGCAATATAATGTAATCCACACTAATTATAGGAAAAATACATATTAATTGGGTCAAAATACCTATTACATTATGTAATAGTCTAATATAACATAGTCACAATTTTCTTCAAACAAAAATAATCAAAACTTTGTAAACGCAAAACAATTTGAAACATATATAATATAACAACTGAACAAACCCAAACAATGCAATGATCTTCTAGCTGTTTCTACTTCCACTAGTATAGCCAATCTTAATCGGTTTTGTATAGACACACATTTAATTAAGAAACATGACATTTTATAAAATAAAAAGTTAAGAAGCCGACAAGGAGGTCAACGAGGATGGCACTAAGATATACAAATATAATATAACTTATATTTTCTAGTCATTTTGTATAGCTTCATTAGCAGTTTACTGGGAATTAAGGCATTTGGTCAAATAATGTTCTCAATTGTCTTCATATTATGTTTGATATTTTATTCTGAAAGTTTAGGCAGGTAGATAATCTAATATTTTTTATTTGAATAATACATTAGTGGCATTAGATTTCTTCATAGGAACAGAAATCACAGCAATACACGAAAAAATAGAAATATCTAAACACGTGTAATTTTTCATATTAAGAATCCCTGATCGAAGTAACTTAAATAGAAACTTTGTATGACAAAAATTCGTAGATATCTGTCTCACAATTTATAATATCAAGTATTCGACAATTATTATTAATAGGTGCTCATTTCTTAATCGTATAAAGCATCTGTCTTTGTTGTGTTTTCTGTCTTCATGCTATTTTCTTCTTTGGGGACGAGGGCCATGGCTTATTTATTATGTCAAATTCTGAGTCTGGTTCCTGCCATGATTTTGCTTTATTTTCTTGTCTAATTTGTTGTCAGTTTGCAATGTCAGATATTGCAATTGTGTTTGTTGCGATTGCGATATTGTTTCAGATTAAATCCGAAACAGATGTAGAAATCACTTTCTTATCATTAATGCTGTCTATTATAATAGAGCAAGTATAGTAACTGATATTATGATAATTATATTTTCTATTTCAATGGAGGACATATACTTATATTCGAATGTTTACATCATTATGTATCATTAATACATTAAATTGAAAAATTGCTGTAGATTCCTGAAAACTCTGCGAAAAATACAAAACGAGCAAAAAATAAGTTATAATGATACTATTTAAAACTTCTTTTGCTTATTTTATAAAACTTTAACATTATTTATAATATTTAACACAAGTATGGTCAAAAACTGAAAATTAAACGTGTTAAATAATATATACACATACATATAATATAATAAACCTGCTTTTAAAAGTGAAATAAATAAAATAATTAACAACGAGGTTAAGGGACGCGTTCACTTTTCGGATATACAATAGATATCACGAAGATTAAAACTATGAAATTACCTAGTAGACCATACCTCATCATCAAAATAGATAAGGAAAGAAATTATATCTAACACTGAAACACAGAACACTAGAAAGATATTTTGGTGACACTAATTGTATATCGAAATGTATGTAAAAGATGATCGACAAAGAAACCAACAGTAAAAACTAATTAAAAATAGCTTGCTTTTTCTTACTAGTTTCATCAAATACACGAACTTTTTTTTTTGTCACAGTCAGAGGAGCCATCTCTTTAAAAATAGGGAGAAATTATACATAAAATTTATAAGTTTAACATGTGTGTGTAACACTGGTATTCATATAGCATAGCACTTTATAGTTTCAAAGACTACTATAGCCACTTTATTGATTGATTCATTTTAATATATTAATAGTTTAATTAATAATTATTCTTATATGTTCTCAATTTATTTTTACATATGAATAACAAACATTACTTACCATTTTTTTAATCGAACAAATTATTATAAAATTCGTTTCACGCTTTAGTAAAAATACAGATTATAAGTATAAATAAAAAGATAAGTACAGAAGACAGCTCCTTTTCGATAATTGCATTGATTAATGAGTGCAATTTAAAAAATATATAATATGCACCATAAATATAGGTTTTCTCGCTTATTCTAAGCGAAATGAAAAAAATTAATATAGAAAAAGAAGCGTCATAATTTACGTAGTTTCTTATTGGCTGATAAAAATTGTGTACACGTGGAAAAGAATTCTAGAAAATTCATATTTGCGTTACCAAAATTTAAACTTCTGTTATTTTCCATTCCAATTGTAAACTAGATTTAGTCCCTCCAGCTACAAGGAACGAGGTACCAACATTGACCCCTCTATAAATAACTGTAGATAATTGTGTCAAACCTTACGAAATTTGCCGGTGTTTGGGGAGATGGTTTAGACAACAGTGGCATTTTAAAATTTACCGAATTGACAATTTAAGTTCCAGTTTTTAAAAGTATTATTTTTAATATAATATAAGTATCTATAACTTTATTAAAGTTATGTTTCCTATGATGTTAAACATATATCTAATGTCTTTATTTTAAAATCAAAAATAAACAAACATATAATGTCATGTCATTACGTTTCCAGATGCTTTTCAATTGGCCAATTTATGCTAATGTTGTTGCCAATATTAGCCTGGTACTAATATTCAAAAGTATCTGAAAACGGAATGTGTGTTTTAATAATATTATTTTAATATCAATAATTAAAAAAAGTCAACTTTGTTGGATTTTCATAATTTATAAATTATGGAGGGGCGACATTACCGTAAAACTCAAAAAGCTAGACAGTGATCTAATAATTCCATGTTTCGAAGATAATTGCGGCTTCTTTTAATATTTTATAAAAAAATGTGTAAAGATATTTTTATAATAATAGAGTCTTTTTTATTGAGTTTTTATTTATTATTTAGAGTTTATAGATTGAGTTGCATATTTAAAAAATGCTATTATGATAAATATTAAAGAATAGAAGATTGCGCTGAGCAATTTCAAAATGTGTTAATATATTTTTTTTATATATTTATTTTATGTATATTTTACATGTATTTATATATATTCCATATTACAATGCGTAAACATATTTTTATAAAAATTAAAGTATTTAAAAAATATATCATTTTAAGATTGAGCTGCATGTTTCAAAAATGTCTAATATAGGAACATAATCCAAAATTGGAAGATTGTCTTATGCAATTTAAAATTTTTTAAATATATATTTTTAAATGAAAAATATTACATGTAAAAATGTATTTTTTTATATAATGATAGAGTCAATGAAACATTGGTTTTCACATTCACAATTCAGGCCTGTGATTGGGCTCTTAAAAAATTTGAGGAATTTTGAAATAAAATTTGAGGAATAATTTTCCTCATAAAAAGACACTCAGAGAAGCTGTAATGTAACAAAAATTCAATAGTAATCCTGCAAAATGAAGATATAGACAATAAATATTATTCAGATAATGCATTTTTGCATACAATATTCATTTTAATATATGTCAATATATTGTGTATATATATATCCTGACGGAAAGAATTGTGCACCACATGCAGATTGCAAAACCCCATTGGAAGCAAGCCTGGTGCTCCACATTCCTTGATGGCCGAATCCAAAAGCTTCCA
>JAYRBW010079472.1:0-47787 GCA_036023295.1 Invenusta paracnida | reverse complement strand
ATATTTATCAAAATAGATAATTTTCTAAAATAAATGACAATAAACTGAATATTAATAGATTAATTTTGGGACATTATTGATTTTTAAAAATATTTTAAACATTTAACCGATATATCATGAGGCATATATAAAAATTTTATTCACTACTCATGAGACTTTATTAGTGTTCTCATAAAATAATGAGACTTTGATTCTCATTCTCATGAGAAAGTAATGAGAACTCATGAGAATCTCATGAGTATTTTTTGTAAGGGGAGGCATTCTTTCCACACTTTATCATAAGCCCGTGAAAAGTCATACAGCGTTAGAACTGATTTTTTGGCTGGTTTGGATTCGTTCCAGCCGTATTGTATAGATTGAATCATTCTGCCTATTTGGTCTTCTGTCGAACGGTCTGTTCTACATCCTACTTGGATGTCACTGATAATTACTGTCTTTTCGATAATATAGTAGAGCCTGGCTCTGATCATTTTCTCAAGCAGTTTCACTATGTGGCTAATGAGTCTAACAGGTCTATAGCTACCCATTTTACTGAGGTTCTTATTTTTTTAAGGATTTGGATAATTGTAGCTTCCTTCCATCTGTTTGGAACAGTACCTTTCACCCATGAGATGTTAAATATTCCTCTTAACTTCTCTCCTCCCTTATATCCAAGGTGTTTAATCATCTCGCCGTGGATACTACCTCTTAGCCATTTTACAGTTTGGTAATGACTTTAGAGATTTCGTTGTCTTCTATGTATCTCGCAACATGTCTTCTATCTTCTTACTCCCATGCAGTTTTCTCTCAGTTTCTCTCTGTCTCTGTCTTTCTCGCGGGGTAGCCTGGACACTCGCATACTTTTTGACGAAGGCTTCTGCTTTCATCCGGTCTTCGTAAAGCACTTTTTCTTTTAGCTCTCCCATTCTCGAGATGGTGAGGGCCTAACCTTGTGTCTTCGGGGATTTCTGTAATCCATTGCTTTGATGGTTCTCTAAAGGGTAGTGGTGTCTGTGTTACTGTCTAGTTCATTGACTATAAATTCATCCCATCTTTATTTTTTAGCTTTTTCCACGATGTTGCACACTTTTTTGTTTGTTTTTGACTTGCTTCAATCCATTTTATTCTATCCTCTTCATTCTTATTCTTAGGACTCTCTCTTGCAGCGTCTGATTAGAGTAAAATAAGTAAGAAAGCCGGTGATGCTATTGAAGCTATTGATAAAGGCTAAAAGTTAAATTAACACAAGAAAAATCATAATTAATTACACCTTATTTTTCAAGGTAAACTGAAATACATGAGGTGTAATTTAATTGTCCTTTCTTGTCTTCATTTAATAATTAACTTTATTTGTAATTATTAACAGCATCACCCGCTTTCCTACTTCTTTTGCAATACATAATATATCATTTTATTACAATTGTTTAAAATTTATATTTTAAAAATATTCTATTTTAAACCACAAAGAAATAACCATTTTAAAAATATATTTATAGTAATTAATATTTAATTTTACCTTTATTTTTTAATGCATTTATAGCTAGTAGTATTGGTATTATACGTATTCAACGTATATATCCTACTCTAATTGTGTAGTGTGTGTTATAAGTATTTTATCCCATGGGGAATCCTTTCGTGAATTGACTATTTCTATATTTCATGCGTTTTTTAAGTTACGATTACTAAATTAATCGGGAGATGTGCAGTTTTTATTTTCTGTAATTATTCACTGATTAGGATTTTCATATTATGTGAATTGATTTATCGTTGAGTTTTGTATTGTTTGTATAGCGTTGTATTTATTTACTCATTCATACTCTTTAATCTATATATTAATTTGTTTTACTGCGATAAAATTAATCCATTTAAATAGATGAATAGCTGTTAAGGCAATAGGCAGTTATAGCTGTTAGGCAAAGCTGTTAATTTTAGAACCAATTTCTTTATTAAATGTCGAAAGGAACTTTTTAGTTGCAAATATCTAGCCCAATAGAGCTGCCTCTAATATCGAGGGATAATAGTTTACTTAGTACAACTTAATATGCTATTATTGGCGCAATGGTCGGATGAATATTTCTTAAATGAGCTCAGGATTCACCTTTCTCCCTCTCTTCGTTTACTCTTTTCCTCTAGTCGTTTTTAGTGTCTCGAATAAACAGAATAATAGAATAAATTACTCAGGGGGAGGAATGAAGATAGAAAAATATAATTTTGAAATTGTTTTGGGTTCTGTATTCGCTCTTCTTTTTCTAATCGTAGTTATTGCCTTGTCTTATTTTCTTCGACCGATCCTTTTCTTCATTATATAGACATCAGCTTTCAAGACTAGAAGTCTATTCGGTATCACCCCATTGCATCCCTGCTCTCATCTTTGCTTTTCTCGCTTGCAGCTGTGTATCGGGCGTTCTTGTTCTCTCCCCTGTCCCTCTCTCCATTCTGCCCCATCAGCTTTTGCCAATATATAATATCCTAAACTCGATCCATCGATTATTTGAGTCTTTTTCTCGATAGAGAAAGATACACTGAGACACAACAGTGAGAGAAGCGTCGGTTCTTGAAGATTGGAATATAACAATATGATTGGCATAAGATATCTTTCTTCATAGACTTCATTGGAATAAGTCAAATTCCGTCCTTCGTAAATGAGTCTCAACTATTTTTTGTTTTTCATTCTCCTCACCTTTCGTTTAGCTATTCTTATTGGCTTTTATTATAGAAGAAGACTGTGTTTTAAACTTTAATGATGTATTAAATACGATTAATTTACAATCAAAGGGTTGATATTTTCTTCCTTTTTTTAGGTTTCGCCTACATACAAATTTAAAAGAGGTTTTAAATTTTAGCAGTATACTAAATCGATTTACATAAATACATTATTATTATATTTTAAGGTCTATTTGTGAATCCTGCTGATCCTGTTTATTCAATATTTATGATGATTTAATTATTTTTCATGCGTTGTACAAAAATGTATTTTTAAATATATGTTTAAATTTAATTGAGATTTTATGGTGTTTTAAATATTTTAAATTAGTTCGAGTATGACGTTCGAAATTATTTTCTGCTTATGATTTCTTCTGCCATATTTTATAAAGCTATTAGGAATAAACTTTACCAATCATTAGTTGTTGATAGGCATTTTCCTAATGTTTGAGTCATGATGTCTTATATTATATAGAACAATATTGTAAAGATTTAGATTTAAATTTTAATCATTATTATTGAATTATCATTGTTTATTTTCTTTTACTACATTGAAGTAAAACACGTAAACTTACTGACTGTTTTGGCAACCCGAAAATCTGTACAATATACCTACATGATAGTTTTCAGTATTATACATATGTTTTGCTGAGCGTTATTCATATTTGTCTGAAACAAGCAGATTCGTGCGCTCGTCTGACAACACGAACAGTGTTTTAATTACGTTAAATTCTGTTACATCTCTGCAGAGGTTTCATCACGACCATATATATACATAGTTTCTGCAATACACACAATATTCTAGACGAAATTGGAATAATGAATAATTGATCGCTTATAGTCTGAAACAATTAGTAACATAGTCTGTGTGCATTCCGTTTTCATTTTCTCATATTTTTATGTCATTTTGTTTTATACTATAATATCTATATTAATTAATACTTTTCATGAGTTATATGCTTTTAGGTTTACAGTAGTGTTTTTCTTAATCTACATTTTAGCTTTGTTAGATAGCGATAGTATTTATTTTCGGACATCTGATGTGTATTTTCATTATATCTTTTTATGCATTTTTCCGTAGAATGATTCTTTTGAAATAAGTTATTCGACTTTTTAAATTAATGTGTTGATTTAGTAGTTTAAAATAGTATTTGTGTATAGAGCTTGAAGTTATTTAATTTGTTAAAACATTATTATTACTTGTTATAGAGATATTGGTTTTTACACATTATGCAATTAAAGGTATACATCTATTTAGATTATAATATTTTCATAAATTATTATTATTTTTATACAATTACAACTAATATACTACATAATATAGATAGTATTGCTATTGATTTAATTCACTATGGCGAATTATTATCACCAGTGTCTATAGAATAAAGAACAAATTATAATAGTTTAACTATGTGAGTCAGTAAAACTTTTGTCTAATGTTTTAGTTAATTTTAAAATAGAATAAAAGTTTCCTTACATAATAAGCAGTGTGGTGTCGATGCATTATTCACACAATACTAAAATGAACCAGATTTCTCCTAAAAATTCATGCAAATTATGTGAGAGATACAATATATGGTAACTTTGCATGTAAATAATTTATCTATAAAATAGTCGTGACAATATCTACTCTGTATTTCTGCCTCCATGATCCTTATACTCTTTTTTTAGAACACAAACATGCCGATTATGTGCGCCTACAAACTGGTCACTTGCGAGTTTAAATGGTGGGGTGTCCAGAACAAAATTGAACAATTTATTCAAAAGGTGAGTTTTTTTGTTGTTAAATAACTAATGAATGTATATATCGCTAAAATCGTAATAATATTTGTAGTAATATTTTTCTATTCTTGTATTCACTTGTATTCTTGTATTCTTCTATTCATACATTATTTGATGAATAATATTATGTTAACGTATATTATTTGCTTGTGAAATAGTGACCGATAGATGGGTCTAGGGAATTTGCACCGTCTTTAGACTTCTCTTAATGCTCATTACTAGCCTTCCTTCTTAAAAGTGAGCCATTTCTTTGGAATGTTAGGCTATGAATTATATTTTTAGAAATATGTTGTTGGTGTTCACAATGAGTGCACATTTTCATGGAAATAACTTGAAAGTTTCAAACATTGATCATAAGGAAAGGAAAATTTTGAGAGGTTAATTTCTGATAAAGCAACTTCGGAGCAACATTATATTATACATCATCCCACTGCATGCAAGAACAGAGAGCCCTCTGTAAATTTAGCTGTAGCCATCAAACTGTTTCCTTGCAAATAATTAATGCACGGATTGATTAGTGGAAGAATTGAAAAACGTTTCGAGTTGAAGAGTGGTCTTGCTGTCTCTTGAATAGACAGTTATTGACGAAGAAACTGATGATCAGAGTGAGGAAGTCGACAACATACAACGAATAGATGATTTATTGTCACCATTTTTCTTTAAAACTTCTAATCATTTACTAAAGTATTCCATCCACTCGTATACTAGTTTTATCAAAATTTATCACGTAAAAATGCTGATATAAACTATTTTTCTTGAAAAAAAACAAACAACTAAAGTTGTGTTGACTTAAGAAAGAATAAGAATATTTGATCAGGAATTTTTAGTGATTGGTATTGTCCTACTTCATCATTTTTTAAAGTCTTGATGTGCAACTTACCAACCTGCCCTATCACTCCAGAAGTACTGAAAGTTGTGAAGAATGCTAGATCTGTATACATGTTGCGAATAAAAATCAGAAAATAAGCACGAGTGAATTCTACTGATGGGGCCAATCCGCGTCACCGCCGACAGCCCGCTATATACTGGAGAGACTGGACTGACGGGCGAACAGGCTCATCCTTTGAGGTGTCCACTCTAGCACCGACAAGGGAGTAGCCCCCGAACACCTCCACTCCGGATCTAGTGAGGGCCGGGCATCGTTGGAGCCAGTGCGCCAGGTCTTCCGGTTCCTCCATACACCGTTTGCACATGGAGTCGGCCTTCGTGTTAATAATCCTGGCTTAGTAGGTCCACAATTCATCATAACCTGGGGAAAGGGAGGGAGAGAAGTGAAGAAAAGCTGTTTTGGCCGCCAAGAAAGCAATCGCTACAGAATTTATAGAAAGACGCATACTAGACTTCATTGTGAAAATAAGAAAAATAATGTAATTCCGAGTTGCTGAACAATTTTTTTAAATTTATAAAATCCCGATTTTGATGTTAGACAGCCTCTCAGGGGTACCTCTCTTAAACAGAATATTGTACAAATAGGTTGTTGAGAGTAGAGATTACATCACCAGATAGGTGATAATTTAAGCAATAGGGATAGCTATAGTTTTAATCTGATGATGTATATGTACATTGGTTGATTATAATTCAAGTTTGATAGAAGCCAAGTGAAGCTGAAACTGATTCATTCAGAGGTGAATAAATGGCATTATATGACAAGGGGCAATATAAACTAATATTTCAATCAAATCATTGCGACCGAAAGTAAATCTTGCAGGAAGGGAAGAGCTAAGAAATCAGCAGATGTTAGAAATGTTCAAAACGATGTTAGAAAACTTGAAAGGGAACACTGAAACTGGGAAATATATTGACAATTTTAGTAAGAAGAAAAAGTTGTAATCCTGTATTAGTTGTTGTTTCAATTTGCGTACTTATAATTGTTTATTCGTTGCGTTCACTCACTTTTTAACCACCGAATTCGTCTGATAAGATAAATATATAAGGTGAAATACATGGCGTTGTAAATATGTTTCTTATGATCCTTTAACACCTGGCCTGTATCTTATTTTATATAAAGCACAGGTTTTAGAAGCAAGCTGCGATTATAGATAACAATGTACAAAATTTCCTGAAATTAAAAGTGATGAATCAACAAATATTTCAAATAATTTGTTACCAATGTTTGAAAGCATTTCCCATGTACACATTTTTATTTTTTACAAAATAAAAAATCTAAATCATTCAAAATCAACAATATATTGCGTTTACACTTTCGTCAGGCTGCTATACGCAAAAATGATCAGGAAATAAATATTTCGAATATTCGATCATAATATTCGTTTAACCAAACAGAATTAAAATTGAATCAGATCAGTTTTACAATAATATGATTGTCTTATACAATTGATTAAATGTGGCTAAACCTTAAAATATTTAAATTAAATAACGTAATAATTTGTTTTTTATGTTACAAATTTTTTTGCATAATATAATGCACCTTCGATCGATTGTTTGATGTAATGATTTTATTAATTTTATAACAATCTATTAAAACCTCGCCCAATTTCTTCATGTATTATTAATACCTTTGTTTACTGTTCATTTTCACGAATTAGTTTGATGAGAGTGTAGCACACTATATTGCTGAATACGACGTATGATTTCCTTCTTATTTTCTGTAATTATGAATTATCGTTTTATTTTTTGTATGTTTAAAACCGGTTTAACATTTCCTTAGTTTCATCCGGGGGTTTACGATCATATTACTGGGTAAATCAAGCATTTATTTATTCTCTTTCCTTTTCAGTTTTTATGATTCATTTCTGGATAAATTGTCGAAGTCTGCTACCATCAGTGATGGAGGATGTAATAACTGACATGCTATTTCATATTATTGTCACATCGTTATTTTCTTTTCATGTTAGTTTATATTGTTTTTTGTAATTCTTACTGGTAAGCTGCAAAGTACTTTCAAAAGTTAAACACGATTTAAAATGTCAGGATTATTTCTTAATATGATCTTTGAGCGGTAATGTTTGTTTATTTAGAATCTGTTTTATAAAATGGAGATAAACATATCAATTCACTAAATTATAATATTGATTTTCATTCGCGTCTCATACACAACATGCTGAAATAAAGGGCTAAAGTTAGTTTTCATAACTCACGCGAAATAGGTAACCGTTAGTTAGCAAGCTGATAAAAGTGGCTTTGCTATTGATTTTATTATGAAAAAAATTCAACTTTCTAACAAAATAGCCGAACACTATGTCAATCCAATCTATATTTGAAGCTAATCAATATTACATAGCTGTAAACGTTTTGCGCTGTTAAAATATTTACAATTCATTTTTGTTCGTATTGTATTAATACTTGAATTATTCGTTTATGCAACTAATATTACATATATTTTTGAACGTTTTGATAAAATTAAGTCATTGTATTTTACTTTAATTTATCTAATATGTGGTATACTATTCACAAACTCATACATATTTATGAGTGCTTATATTTACAATATATAACTATATACAGCTCGTATATAACCAGACATATAGTTGTATTAATGGTTTTTATTTTCTGTTAAATAATGAAACAGATAATATAATGGTCTCAGTTTTATATAGCTTAAAGTATATTATATAGTATATCTCTATGCTTTAAGATATAATTACTAATACATGTAGCAATGAGATTAAAGCTTAATCTATATATGCATAATAATACATACATCTAGATGAAGTAGTCTTTTAAATTTATTTTAAAAGTCTCATAATAATAATTAAAATACATTACGTTCACAAATCAGGTCTTTGAACACAGTAACGACGCATCATATTATTAAGTAAAGAATAATTCCTTATAATCATAGCATAAGACTACATAGTTAGAAATTAAATTATTAACAGCATAATATCAGACCAGTTATCCATTAGCATTAACGATACTTTTTATTAAGTAGGTAACCTTTTTATTTGGAATATTAAAACACACCTTCTTCCTGTTCTTTTTACCACCCGACCCTCTTTAGCAAGAACGACGCATATTTCTTAACTTCCATCGGCAGGTGTTCTGTTGGATGGACCAGTGGTTTGGTCTCACAATGCCTGACATACGCGCTCTTGAGGAGAAAACAAGGGCAGAACTCGATGAGGTAGATACATAGTTTGAATAATTTGCGTCTTTCCCTTTCACGAACTACTCCTTTCTTATAGAGGATATTATATATATTAAGAAATTTTTCTGAATTTATTTTCTACGTATAGATATTATTGTCTGATGTTTTATTGTTAACTTGATTTTATTATCTTGTCTAATTGAATATTTTAATCAAATTTGATTTTATAGTTCTATAGGATTAAAATAAAATATGTGCATACTATTAAACTACACGTGGTTATATTGAGCAAATAGCTATATTTTTAGTGTATACAACTTACAAATTATCTTTTTAAACTTTGGAATTTAGGAATACTCTGAGAATATAGACCAATAGCAATTCAGATCTTATTATATAATTATTTAATTTTATTATCTTAAGTTATAACAAGTATGATTTATAATAATTTAAATGTAAAATGCCTTTAAGCTTTGACTGGGTACATAAATATAATTAATCTGTTGCCAGATGCTAAAATCAATCTTAATGTATCGCAATTTTGTTTGTTAAAGCCAGGAGCACATGTGATACACAACGGGGATTTGCACTAGCTATATTCGAGATTTTTACAGTAGCATTGAACGTTACATTAATGAATAATTAGCTGTTTTAACTTTCCTGCTTAATTTAGGTATGAAAATCTTTTTTTTAAATTATATAATTATTTAATTACTTTTTAGTTAGAACTTTTCTTCGGGCAGTAGATTTGTCTCGATGTAACATTATGAATGCCTACAGAATTAAGAGGCTTCTGAACTTGTTGGAATTAAAAGTATACATACAGACACACACACACACACACACATATCGATGAGTTATGTATTATGCAGTAGATCAAATTTTATTCCGTCTGTAATCATAGTCTGCGAAAAAGCTTTCTAACACACTTTACTATATATCTAAAACAAAACTATTGTAAAATTCGTAATGTATTGATTTCAATAAATTTTTGCCTAAGGTTAAATTTTATTTACAGTCGAGTATTTTCTTAAATAATATATTTTTAATATAATTAATATATTTCTATTGAGGTCACACATGACCTACTTCGATATAAACTTACCGATTTAAAAATGGCTTCTGATAGAATATAATATGGCGTGGTAATTTGAAATGTCTATTAAATTAATTCACTTAAAAAAACCCGTATCTATGATATAAAATTTAATTTTAATCAAGCGCTTTAACTCGATCACAGTTATTGCAAAACGTTAAAATACTGTATCTAGGTCATTTGTTTTAATAATATTTTTAAAATCAATTTTCCACTTTTTGATAATTTTTTTGAAAACTGGGTACACATTTATATTAGTTGGCAATACATTTATAGGCTCTAAAATGGTTCCTTCTTATGATAATAGTGAACTAAATGCTGATTGGACGCCCATATTTTGAAGACGTCACTAATCAATGCCTGCACGGAAATAAAAAGTGATAACATTGTTTTTCAAAAACTAGAACCAAAGATTTTTCCAAAAATGTATGTCGCTTGCTTCATTCGTGAAAATGTGAAACGGGGAGAAATAAGTTGCCATTTAGACACCCTACTATATTATTCTATCTATTTTACATTATTAAAAATCAGGCTATACTTATTAAATATACTGGAATGGATACAGCATTCATTAGTTTTAGGAATAGTGTGCCAAATAAATGGGTTTGTATGTAAGGGGTATGTTTTTTTATTTGTCTCATTTTGCTTTTCTATTTAATAACCTCTACATTAAAAAATCTGATAGTAATAGAATGAAGGTACATAATCTAAGTAATATTCTAATCATATAAATGTAATGTAAAGTTATATGCTATATTTGGTATTACTTTAGTTTAACTCATTAATTATTAGCTATTTGAAATTGGAAGACATTAAACCATAGAAATGGATAACAACTAGAAGCCGTTTTTCAATATTTGCCCAAATAACCGAGCTATCGCGAGTTTTAGGAGAACTTTCTTATGAATCAAATGTTAAAAAGAGGCCTTTTTTTGCCCCGTGTAAGAGATCTCGGTGGTGCCACGACTTAAACAAAATTTCCGTTCTAGTTGTTTATTTATTTCTATGCATTAAACAGATTGAAAGATATTTACTATTTTTGTAAGCTATATTTAGAACATGTGTTGTACAGTAATGATCAATCTTCGATTCTTATATGTGTGACTCAAATTGTCTTAGTGAACTTTCGTATCTTGGATTGATCGGTCACTTATACCTATATTGCTTGGATATACATATTTCGTCTATTGAATTTTACTCTCTTATTCCCCCTCTTCCTTATCGGTCTGTATCGATCTAGATCAATTCCCCCTTCTGGCGCTACCAAGTTCATACCTTTTTGTTCCATAGACTACCCCTCACATTTTGCTCTGACTGCCTTCAGTCATTTTCTGACTCTCCCTGTGTATCTTTTGGTGGTGGTGCTACAAGTAGGCAAGAATGTACCAACCTCCTCCTCCCTCCCCCTTTCTTCTGTGACTGAATTCGTGTTTCCAACCAACTATGTCAGATCACTCGTTGAGCAGAGAATCCCCTCAGACCCATAAATTGCTGTCTGCTGTTCCTTTCTGACGAGATATTAGTAGGCTACCCTCTTTTATATTCCCATTTATCCTCCTCTCCCTGGTGCATGTCAGTTTACATTTCTAGAAAAGTAGAACGAATTAAGAGAAAAGTTCCTTAGTTATCGTTGGAGAATTAGAAGACAGAATTCAACAACGAGATTTGGGTTAATAGTTTATAATTGCCTCGATCTTTTCTTTTCCCGACTTAATTCTATTTGAAAATAGTTGGCAATTGAAATCATTTATTCTTTAAAAGTACGCTTTTTCTCGGTACGCTCTGATTTTATTGTAAAGGAAATATGTTTGATCCTAGATTTATGTTTAATCATCTCAAATGCTCTATAAATTTTGCTGTATGATGAGTGTAGTTAATGACTTACCGACTGTAATTTTCTACAGAACATTTATTTAAATGATTTGTAATGTACATACATAGAGAACAGTTTCGATTGAAAATAATAGGATTGTGATATTGAGTATTATATTTACAGCAACGAAAATGCGGTGAAGTAAGGGGAACGAAAGCTGAAGACTAGACTGTCTAATGATCTACTCAAAGGCTCTTAATTAGGAAGGTAAGACTTTCAAATATATATTCATATACACCATAATATGGAGTTGAAATACACAAAAGACTAAGTTATGTAAATACCTTTATGATAAAATACGTACAAAGTACATGTTATATGATAATAATTAAATTAAATAGTTAAGTTCATTATTATAGATTGTCTTTTGTTTATTGTTTATTCTAATTTATTTTCAGGTTTATTTCGATACAAAAACCAATTACAACTATTTTCTTACTTCGCCTTCACATTAACAACGCTACACTCTTTTTCTTTGAAATAAATCGTGTTAGGAAGTGACAAGATATGTTAACTGGGTGTCTATCTAGTTGTGTCATCGTATTCTCGTGACGATGAACCATTTTTTCAATTGTAGTTCTGCTGATGTGTTGTTTTCCTTTATCCAGTTTATAATGTTAATGCAGTGATTAAATGCAATCGAACAAGGTAAATGAAATTGATCGGAAACTATCTATGCGCCATGATTCCAGAATAAATCATGTTGATCTCTATATGTATTAGCTTTATTATTATTATTATTATTATTATTCACCAAGCTTGTTTATCTCGTTTGTTTAAAGCCATCACCACCTTTAAGCCTTGGTTTTTAGGCACTGTTCAATATTATTTAATTATGAGTGTAAATGTATCTGTTATTGGCTTTTTCATTTTCAAAATTTCGCAATATTAATTTTTAGTGTTCGTGTTATTTTTTTCTATATCTGTTCAAAACAGTGCTAGTGCAGTTACTATATAAGTTATATTGCACATAACTATAATAGATGGTTTCTTAATCTGTACAATTTACTACTTTACACGTACATAATATACCATTCGAATTAGTCATGTATTTTTGTGTAATGATATTAAAAACATAATATTTGGCCATTAGTAGTGTTTGTTCAGGCAAATCGTGTTTAACTACATCGGTAATGTATGTACTCTTTATTTCTGGATACGTTACTATAAAAATATAATTTCAAACATTATACATTTTACTCTAGTATCTTTTCTTTATATAGAATACTAATTCTTATATTTTGTAAAAATTAATTGTTTCTAAAATACTGCTAAATAATATTTTTATACTGTTACTGATGCTGATATACTTGTTTATTTAAGGTAATCATGTGTTGATATTTTAGGTTTATTATTGTTATTTTAGATCTGACCTATAGTTAAGTAAAAGGACAAACTATGGTGCCACAGTAAGGGGTGCACCTTCAATTCATTGTGCTCAAAAATAGACCAATGAAAACACGGTTTACATTGTCTTATATACCTGTAGTTTCCATTTCCTCACCGTTGTGGTGATTTCTTATTTTTGTGTCTACTACATGATATTATATTGAAGTTCCTCATTATTTTAATTCAAATTTTCATTTTCTTTAATTCTGATTGATTATGATACAAGCAGCTGACTAACATTGTTTTCTGATCTGCATGTAATTCCACGGCAAATTTCTGTGATATCTCTTGTATCTAATCTCTAAGTAAACTCACCCACTTGTCTTTAGATGTCATCACACTATAACTTATAATGTAGTGGGCATCATTCTGTCGCATAATAGGCCTCAATAATTCTACGAGTCTTCATTACATTTGGATCCTGCAGTATATGATACTTTACATACTCACCTATAATATTTACAACCTGTTTTTATTTCCGCTAATATTCATGAGCATGTAAACAAACATTTATTACTATATAAATTTAAATATTGTTTTTCCTCTCATTATATTCAATTTAATTATACTATATATTATTTATTATTGTTTTTTGTTGTTAAATATGGACTAATTTTTTTGGAATTTTAACATATTTTCGTATCTGCAAAGGAATACTATATGCTATAGTATACTATTTATAGTTTGTAGTATAAGCTTTATCATCTATTTATGTCAGTTTTGAATAAATTATGCCGTTTAATTTCTACATATATGAATGTTTTGCTGCTAAAATATGTATTCTTGTGGAGAAATAAACATTATTTGTTATTAATTTGCCTTGTTTATATCATATGACTTTGTACTGTATTATAATTGGATAAAATTGTACAGTATAATGTTTTTAGTTAACCGTAATGTATTTTTTGTTTGTTAGAAATCAGCTATGGAAAAAAAAAAATAAGGCATATTTTACTATTATATTACATTGTTAATTCATGTTCTTTTAAATATTTTTAAATACTATTTATTGAAAACTGGATTAGCACTTATCGTAGTGTTGGAAGATATAAGATATAAGATAAAAGTTATAGCTTTAAGAAATCAAAAATATTAATCTGCATTAGAATTTATGAGTTAAAATTATCTTAAAATGAACACATGTAGGTTATGATATGTTTTGGATTCCGTATTTTTCTTGTTTAGTTTGAAATTATGTCATCAAATTCTAATGTGAATATATTTTTTTATTTACTGAAAAACAATTATTTTACCTTGCAAGTGTATACTTTACAGCATACATTAAAAAAGGGGATACCAAGCTGAAGCATATTTGAAAAGCTCAAGTATTGCTACCACAAAAAAATATTGCAGCAATAATAAATATTTACCAAAGTCTAAATTATGTGGAAGTAAATCATTAAATAATTAATTTATATACTAAATATAAAATCTAATATTTCAAGTACATTTTACAATTGTAATAGATGTGTCATACCATATCTACACAGGGAGGGATAATTTAAATGTATTTTAGTTGTTCCTGATATGTATATATTGTCTTAATGAGTACAATTACGTTAGTTATTCTTAATCTATACTTACATAATTCGAATTATATTACCCGTAGCATTTATTACATACAGTATGTTATATGTATTATAATAGTAGTGATATGATCAGCCGATCTACTTTAGAAAACAAATTATTGAGAAGATTATTAATAATTTAAAGAAGCACTGCCTATTTCTCCGTAAAAATATTTTATTGAATGAGGCTTTTCGCGCCTCTATCATAATGTATCGTGTGAGTGTATTAATAGACATACAGGTATAAGAGGGGGTGGTTATTATATGCAAGCAGATTAAAGTACAAACGGATTAACACCATGAGATATAAAGGTAAATAGTAGCATAAAGGCGAGAAAAGAATCAATAATAAAGAAATTGTTATGAAAAGATCGTAAACAGCATCAATTATTCTAACTGTGAGGACGTCAATATAAGTTAGTCACCATTCTTTCCATTGGTATGCATATGGTTGACTTTCTTTTACATAGGTGAATAGTTTATTTGGAGAGAAGTAGTCTTGGATGTACATGATTGACAATTTTGGAATTAATGAAGAAGCTGTTGTACCCGTTAGGAATCATGGTTCACCAGTGTTTTTGAATTTTTCTGCATTTTGAAGGTTTATCCGATAGGTGTTGTAAGTTTCCTATTTAAGTAATCTCCTCTTTTCTAATGTATACTCTGCGCTTGAACGGTGGAGGAGAATATGTTCGGTTGACTCCGGTGCTTCACCGCACACTGCAGTCCTCGGTTAGCCCGAAGCTAAGCTCCTCTTCTGAAGCTCAGATTCACAACGCATCGCTGATGTCTTCTGAAAGTCTTATCAGCTGATCTTCTACCAACCAATTTGGTCTAACGCTGACTTTTAACTCCGACAGCAATCCTTCTTTCTCCAATTTTTACATAATTCTTTTATTTATTATCCTTTCCATGGTCTTACTTAGACAAGAAGTGAGACATACTGGTCTGTAAGACGATATTTCTTCGGAGGATTTGTTGTTCTTGGGGAGCGGTATTATATAGCTCCTTGTCTCCAGTTCTGTGGGACTTGAGAGTTAGTAAGTGACATGTGGAAAATGATGGTGATTTTCATGATGGCTGATTTTGGGAGGTTTTTAGTAATCTCGGATGTATATGGTCGGGGCTTAAAACTTTTTTGTTGTTGTTGCGTTGCATTTGCGAGCCACTGTCAGGTTTATGGGCTGCTAAACTGGACAAAGCGCTGGTGGGTTGAGGCCAGACAATCCTGGACTCCGAAATTTCTGAAGCAGAGAAATAGTTCCGCGGGTCCTAGATGCAAGCCCTGTAGGCCACAAGATGTAGGGAATGGCCTGATCGAAGTTGGGCAAGAATTACTTCGTTGTTGTTGTTGTTGCCTGTCAGGTCGGTTACAATGTCCGACTCGCCAGTAGAATTGTATCGGTTAGGTGGTTGCACAGAACAATTATAGGGGGCTGTAGTTCCCCAGTGATACAGAGCTTCGGAGGTGCGGATACAGCCTTAAAGCCAATTTTCAAAAGTATGTATGGACTTCCGAGAGGTAAACATGTTGGTGGAGTCCGTGCAACATTTGGATGAGTGCCCTATAGTGCCGACCCATCCATATATTTAGATGGTTGTATTTTTTAGTGACATTGCTCTCGTTTGAGAATGGAGGCAATTCATGTAACCTTCCATGAATTATGATTAAAATTACTGGCGCACCAGAGGCTTGTCGGAGGAGTTTGAGGTTTTTCATAGCTTCTGGCAAGCTCGTAGAAATATACGAGCAGAGGTTGTGCCAACTGTTTCTTTTGGTTCCATGCTTTACATATTTTTGACGAACTGGTTTAGTGTGGGTGGTTAGGCGGGAGACGCATGAATTCTTCGTATGATTTGGCACATTGCTTATAGTCTTATATGATAGGAAATTTGCCTAAACTTTGCCTGATTCTAGAGGTGTCGTTTTCAACTGTCCTGTCATAATTTGCATAAGTGCTTTGTGTTGTGCTCTTTCCAAGGTTTCCATAGTTATCTGTAAGATTTACGGCTACCAGGCTGGGGCGGCATAATCCAGACAGCTTTGAATGATTGAAATGAAGATATTTTCAGACTATACTTTTTTCAGTCCCATTGTTGTTCAGTTTTTTGATATGCAAAACTGCCCGCTTGGTCTTGACTTTGTTTGTTACTGCTCCTGCAGCTGCTGAGTTAAATGATCATGTCAAGCATAGAGTAATGATTATACATGATGAAGAGTTATGAAAGGGGATTGAAAGGCATAGATTGGTCGACCGCGAAGAGAAGAGAAGAGAAGAGAAGAGAAGAGAAGAGAAGAGAAGAGAAAATCTATTTCTATAGTCGGTAGAGAGTATATTTCTCTTTATAATATAATATAATATAATACGCTAATAGTGTCATATAATTTCGAGTCAATGTTATCAATAAATGTTTTATTCAGAATAGTGTCTGTTGCGAAAATAACGAATTAATGAATGAATATATATATATATACGGTATATCAATAGTACAGGATAAATATCGTACTTATATGTTGTAATACACACAAAGTAACTGTACACTAATTTATGCATAATTAGATGCAATATTTGTAGAATCATATATTATACATTCGCATTAAAAGAGATATTTTCTACATTTTCTGCAATATTTATATTGTAGGTGTATGCCTGTGTATAATATTTTGTATGTTTATTAAATATGAATGATATCAATATAATATGTTATTGAATATAAGGTAGGTACGTATATTATTTAATACAAATACTAAATGTCGCATACTATATACACATACCTATTATACATAATATATACATATATGTACTTCAATACGTAATTAAAGCGACAAAAAATAATTTGAAAATGTTGATTTTATGCATTATGTTATATAATTCGTCGTATATACATATATTTTTAACAATGTATTTACATTGGTCGGTCATAACAATATAATAGACAAATAAGTTTTTAATGTACATATATACATACGCATACATTACTGTATATATTTTATGTTGGAGCCGTTTTGTATAATATAAATTAGTTGCAATAGTTTTACATTAAGTTTAAAAATGGCGGCGATCACCTATCTCCGGATAAAAATTGTGTAAATTTAACAAGTCTTTTTTACAATACTATATTATGATTATTATAGTTTATACTTTATGGCACAGGAGTCACCGATCAAAATTCCACTGTTAGTGAAACTTTTCAATTGTTGCCTTCTACGCCCGAACGATGGCACTTGGCACATCTATTGAATAAGAACTTTTCTCCAATGAAATCTTCCGAGGGTTCCCTTATTACTTCCTTACAACTTGTGCACCGACGTGTCTTGACACTTGAGCTGCTGATTAGGTAATCGGCGCCACCTGAGGAGCCACCCTTCTCCACTTCACGCCGGTTGGAGGCCAGTATTTCCTCGACCTCCCCATTGAACTGGGTCCACAGGCCGGCAGGGCCATCGTGGGAGTGTCGGGGAAGACAGCAGGAGCTCTCGTGGAGCAGAGGGACATGACTGAAGGCCGTCAGGTTGTAGAGAGGAGTCTCCGAGAAGCTGGGTGTGCGCGGGTCGTAGGTCCACCGACGTCTGTTTAGAGGTCGATGTGAGTCGTTTAGGTCGCTGGGGTGTCGATGTAGCAGGTCAGACACGACGCGGGAGTGGTTCTTGAGCTCATTCCAACCGGGGGTGGATTGCACCATTTCCAAATTTTGGAGGATGAAGCCTCTACAGTGGGCCGGACAGAAGAAGTGAGATACAAGGTTGTGATAGGTAGACAGACGTGCATGCTTTATTCTTATTTATGTAGCTATATGTCTTTGTATCTCGAATTGTTCGTTTTTTATTAGACTAAATTTGGTTTCGTTTCAATGATATTATATAACATACGAGCATGTCATATTGGCTTTAAATTTGTCCAGTTTAATTATAAATATAAATGTTTGCAATTAAAGTTTTTGTAAATAGTAATAGCCTAGTGAGCTAAATTGAATAGAGGTGACTCGCTGCCTTCTCCCACTTACGTGACAATTAATTTCTTACTTTCGATTTAAATTATCAATAATGGCTGCTAGTTAGAAAGAATGATATCAGTTAAAATAATAGAAAGGAATATAACCAAGAAATTGCATTAAAATAAACGATATGACAATTTACATATATACATTTCATTAAATTAATAAAAAAATTCTTAAAACTACATTTCTCAAATCAACATTATTTTCTAAAATGGATTTGGTGTTCTGTTCGTTTGAGTTAGTATAACATTTTCGTAAAATATAAGAAAGACTTCTGAAAAACAGAATTCCGATGAAAAAAATATATATTTCAATTACTTTGGATTGATATATATATATATCGATCACTCATCATATCCGTGTCACTCTCATTTCTGTGGTGGAGACTGGAAAATGTGTCACCACAGTCGGTTTTTTAAAGTAAGCGAAGTATAATATTTTGGTCGGGCAAAATTGAAGGGTTAAATATAGACTAATGTGTTTCATAAGTACAATAAGTGGAACGAATGTATAATGATTTTCCGCTACAGTTGTCTTTTTTTGTCAAGGAATAATTATTTAATTATAATTTTATATCATTCGAAACCTAAAGATTGACATTTTTCAAATATATGAATCTTATGAACAAAAAACTCATTGCTTTTAATTTAGATTACAGCTTCCTGCAGATGTTTTCTTATGGAGTCACGGGATTTTTCTCTAACTTATGATTTGGATGTCTGGTCTTACTCCGTCTTCGAAGTTGCATCTAATACTGACTTGATGTTTCGCTCCTAATCACTTCTATTTCTATGATCACTACAATTCTATATGTAATTAAAGTATCTTATCCACCTGGCCTTTTTTATCAAGTGCTCGATGTTGGCGGAAGAGGCGACCAGGAAGACAGTAGCGGCATTGTCAACTGTGAGCTCCTCCGCGAGCCAGCAAGAGGCCCGGCGCACGAGACCTGGCACTCGGTAGCGGATTCCTGCACACAGCTGGTTCAGTACTTGTACCCAGCGGGGCGGTGGGTCGCGAGAGCATGCCAGCTCCACGTCATCAGTGATGCCGTCGTAGGCCTCGATGTCTTCCGGACCCAGGTGGCCTTAGTTTAAGTTGGGGAGGGGATCAGGAGGTTATTCAGCTTGCTTTGATAGGGAGAAATTGTTAATTTTAATTTTAATTTCACGTTCAATTTCATGTAACACATTGTGCCACTTGGAGTAATTTTGTTATCTCCTATAATTATAGACACGTCTTCTTATTTTTTAGCCAAATATTGGATAGCCCATTTAAAAGTTAATTTTAATTATTTTAATTCACCTTAACATTTCTCACAAAACACCGATTGAATTAACCAATTTGACATCTTTCATTAAGATAATAATATTGCAAGTGTTATGGTTACGTTTGCGCGCTGGATACTCGCTTTCGTTCCGAATCTCCATAAAATCACAAAAAGTAGAATTATATTTATATAAATAGGAAAGTTTTCTTCAGTCTACTAATGACATTAATAGTAGTATAAAACTATATGCCATTGTAATGCATCATGAATAACAAAATGAAATATGGGAAATTGATCGTTTTTCATTATTAAATAGTAACTTTTAGTGTTCTACTCTATTAGCATTTTATAGAGTTTAATTATTGTCTGACTATTTATAGCTTAAGTACACCACCATAATGGTTTATGGTTTCATTTTTAAATTTCTTCATTTCGAATTAAGAAATAAGCTTATAAGTAATTTATATATTATAGAAAACAAATAAAAGTATTTAAATTAAACAATTAAAAAACATGTTTCACGACTTAACTATATTCACATTTTTGCACATCATACTGCTCTTCTTTGTAGTTTTAACACTGAATAAACTATATTTTTAATGCGGTCAAAGACAAATTTATACATATTTTCTAGTCATGTAAATTGACACCAGCTGCAGCAGCCGGTCGTGGCAAACTTGGACGTTTAAACCAATCAAAAAAGCACTGGAGAGGGTTCAGAACAAGGCCTTACGACACATCAATGGCCATCTGAAGACCACACCCGTAGAAGCTCTCAGGATAGAAGCCGGTGTCAACGCGTTCGATACTCACAGCAGTATCATGGCAGTATACAGGCAACTCACCATTAAATCGTATGAGAAATCTATCAGACTCCCACTTGAACACTCATGATCGTTGGCAGCCAACAAGAGTCAAACACAAACACCGGTTCAAACGATCTAGTGGAGACACGATGCCAAATACCCAGACAACAGCATTCCTAATAAGTATACGAACAGGAAACCCTTTGACTCATCTCATTGGAAAATTTCAATCCAAACTGATCAATCAACACGACCTTGAATACGAAGAAGAAATCGTAGTACCTTGCAGAAGAGACCCAGGCCCTCAACACCATCGAAGGCCTTAACTGCGACTTAACCATCTTACACAGATGGCTCAGCATCAGAGGCGGTATTCAAATTACTTTAAAGCCCCAAATTCAAGGCTTAGATCAAGAGATCATAAACCCTTCCATTAACCCGTTCTGCTCTCACTGCCTGGATAAACCCCATACGGTAGAGCATTGGCTCCTAGATTGTCCAAGCACTAAGATGAACATTTTTGGAACCTGTCGGCTGCCTCTCTTCATCCTGAGCTTGATGCCTCGAGAAGTGGTCCTGCTGGCACGCCAAACTCTTTAGTTGGCCTTGGAGTCGACAATAACTCTTTTTGCTTTTCCTCCAGAATTGCGTGACTTTGGCTTCTCCAAGTCCACACATTGATGCCGAATTCGTCTAAGAAGATGGAATAGTTTTACTCTCCTTCTACCATAAACCACTCGGAGTACTGCTGTCTTTTCTCTTAGCTTTTGAGTGAGTTCCAGTCCTCGGAACAGGACGAGCGATATTGGCGGTGTAGAGTTGGTAATCTAGGATCTGAGCAACAGTCTCAACCGATAATCGAGGTAGTCATTGAAGCAGTGAACTAAAATTAGCACTAACTTGAAGTAGCGTAGCTCGTGAATTTTGACTAATAATGTCATTGGCAGCTTCTTTGATTTCATCGATAAATCTCGTTCTCCCTTCACAACGTCCGCCTCTTTTACGAGGATCTACTTCTCCAGTCCGGTTATATTTTAGCATACACGACATTGCTGATTGTACGTTTACTACACGAATAGTAAACATTCGCTAATCTTGTGCTTCAAAGTACCTTATCAATCGTCTGCGATCTGTTTGACTAATGCGTTGGTATGCGCCCCGAGGCATAGTAAAAATCTACAACTCAAAGCATATTTCGAAATATAAAGATTTAATTATGATACCATGCAAAAGAGATACAAGGGTTATACATACATATGTATATTTTAAATCAAGAAAAATATTTTTTCTCTACAACATTGTGAAGTAAGATTGTACATCGTTAACTAAACAAAATATCAAAAGTTATTGCGTCATCTGCGCCATACACTTATAGCCATTAAAAAACTATAAAATCATACATACTTATTTCCATGTGGTTTATAATGAAGACATTATTTGTTCAGAGTTATTTATTTTCATAAGATTATGAAACTCTTGACTTTTGGTGTACTTAAGAGTTATAACTGCAGTTTACACAATATAAACAGCTAAAGGAAATTTATTTAAATATTCTATTTGTAACAGTCAGAAAAATATTTTGCGAAAATTAGTATATTTAATACTTATTTTAGAATTAAATAGAATATCAGTATGATGTGCAAAAATGTTAAATATAGTTCAGTTTCAAAGTTCTATTTTGTCTGTTTATCCGTCAGTTACGTTGAATTTTTTTATTAATCTTGACTTTTATAGAATTTTGATTCTTTGAGAAATACGAATATACATAAGTATGAAAAATATAAAAAATCACGAGTTTGTTAATTCTCTTTTAACTTTCTGTCTACTTAATAATTATAACTGTAGTATACACAATACTACTGAATTAGTGCTCAATTCTCAATTGATTGCGTATGGATTTTTAACTGACGGTTAAAAATATTATTCTAGTCTTGGACTAAATCTTTAGATTGATTTAAGAATTAAATAGTTATAACAGTTTGATATTCCTAAATATGAAACATAGTTAAGTTTAAAAGTTAAACTGATTGATAACGTACGAAACTGATCATTCACAATTAAAATTAATGTGAAACATTTGTCAGACGCGCTAAATTGATTACTTGAAAACACGGTATATTTAAACTTAGCATGATAAGCGCGCTAAATTGATTAAAAATGGTTAATTTGATTCCGAAAAGTCATGCACCTACATATCTATATTTCCATATCCATGTTTATAAAGCAAAACACATATCTACGGTACATTTATTTATAATTTCAAAGGTTAATTTCTTTCTTAATTTTGAAATATGGCATATACTTTTTTAATTACTTGTGGTATTTGTTGACTTTTTTGGATTGTCACCATTTTATGTAGGTATTATTTATATTTACTTTAAATGTTGAACATTTAATTTAAAAGTAATATACCATAGGCCAGTTTATATTGTGGTTAAAGGTGTAAATTGATTCTCAGAATTGATAATATAATTAAAATGTGCAAACTCACTTAGCCTTATAACTTTGCCATATTTTGCAGTATATTACATCTATAATTGATATACATAGATATAGACATAGATATAGATATCTAATGGATATATACTGTTCATTCGCTTAATTATATAAAAATTTTATCAATTAATGTACAAATTATAAATACTTAGGGAATATTATAAATTAGCACTATGCCAATTGCGATAATTTTTTAAGATGGGCGGTTTTTTATAACAAAATATTAGTACCATAAAATTGTTATACTAAGTGCCGAATTCTTTCAAGTATATAAATAGAGGCTAACAGTAATGTTGTCACCACTTCATTCATATCTAAATATACTACCATAAAACATATAATGCTTAAATCATATTAAAGATATGAATTTATATATATTTCTACAACTAATAATGTTTAAGCTTCCTCTGTATTTTTTAATTATAGAGTTCTACAAAAATATGCGTTTTTAAGTAGAAATTGTACTAGAAATGTAAAATTCTTTAATAAAGAAAGAAGGGTTAAAAATCCGTGCATGAGAATACTTTTAAATAAATTTGATTCAAAACTTTTAAGAAGAACCGTCAAACAGTATGTATACAGTGCAAAAAGCTTCTAAAGATGTGAAACTAAGCAGTGCTAGTTTTCTTGTGAATACATATTTGAATTTGCAAATGACTAAAATATGTGAAAATGTATTTTTTGAATTAATCTCAAGTCTCTAGGGTCTATTGACTGAAACAAACTATTTACCGTATGTTTACAGTAAGAATAGATTTATTAGCTCTCAAGAAACTAAAAAAATCTACAAGCATTTCTAGACCAGCCACCACATCAGTGAGTCTCTCAATGAAATTAGAAAATCTCCCCAACTATCCTCAAAGCATATTATTCAATCTGAGGCGGATAAAAATGTTTAAATTATATATGAGAATGTTGAAAGTAGTAAAGTGAAGTGGAACGTTTGCGAGACAAGTGACTTATCTCTGCACTCCGTTTCTGTTTGCGCTCATCATTCCAACTCATGTGAAACGAAAAGTAAATTCAAATTATATAAAATTTTAAATTCACAGTTTCCTACTGGTAAACTTTAATGAAGTCAAGGTTGGATCTGACTAAGTTGATGGCAAGTGGCAAGGAGTTCGATTATTGTGCTTATGTATACATTAATTAGTAGAAAGGAGGATGATTTTGGCCCTACTACCGCGAATTTAAAAAGTGATGTGTTAAATTTGACTAAGTCAGAGTTAAGGTTCAGCTTTGAAGCTTAGACATTGATTAGTAGCTAGTTGACAGTTAACATATCGTTAACATTTATATATCTCACCTTACTACCGCTGATTAAAGAACGTATTATATGTCGATTTAGACTAAAACGATAATAGGAAGCACGAATTTCGACTTGACAGGATCAAAATGCAACCTGGCAGTGCCATATTTTGACCAAACTATTACCAATTTAAGTACAAAATACTTCCAATATTTTTCACATTTTTACCCAATTCTCATCAAATGTTTGTTTTTTAATTTTCCCCTTTTCACCTGAAGTGTTTCGACCAGCTATTAAATTGATGCCTAATTAATAAAGTTGGGAAATTTAGTTTTTATTGAATGCATTGTCATTATTTTTTCTTTTTGTCAGCAGAGTATACTGCATTTTCTAAATTATTGTTATATGTTTTATTAAAGTTTTCCAATAATGCCATTAATGTTTACTAAAGGTTCCCTAAATTATTTGGAAAAATTCTTAAAATAAACCTAAATTTCCGTAAAATTTCACTAATATCTATCAGTGGTTATTTTAATACAACTTGTTGTGAAATCTGAGATCATTATGAGATCATTATGACATTTTTGGACTGCATGGAAGTTGACTGACTATATTAGGGATGCAGACACCTTTAATATTCACTAAAACACTATAATTAACATGACGACTCGTCTTCATATGTTGTTTAAAGAATGCAAGATGTAAATATAACAATAATTGAAAATGACATTATGACTAATGATTATGACCAATCGCGCACTGTGATACTATAAGTGCATGCTTCATTATGCTTCTGTTTACTTTTCAATTCTGATAACATGTGTATGTAAAGATTTCAAGTATATCTGAAGTGATTGGGGAAATACATCGACTAATATTCTACTGCTTCTGTAATTATTTACAATAGTAGTAGCTCTGTAGTTGAGATATTAAGCTTGTAGATGTTATAACAAATTGAACACTTCTTTAACTTGCAATTTTGACATCTAGCAAGCTTTTAGACAACTTATAGGATTTTTTAGTAAATATTTTGGAATATAGGGACATTTTAACAAACTTTTAAGCAAATATGTAGGAATCTTGGGAACTTTTAGTAAACAATTATGAAATTTTAACAAGTATTTCGGTGTTTAAGAATTATTAGAGAATTTATAGCAAGCTTTTAGTAAATAGTTAGGAGTACAGCGAAACTTTAAAAAATTTTAGTGAGCAATTTAGGGAACCTCTATGAGTCATTCAAGGAATTATTAGCAAACATTCAATGAACTTAAAAAAACAAAAAAACGCGTTGGATTCATTTTGAAAACGCAGTATCTTGACATATATATTTATATATATAAACGTATATAAATTGGAGACATACGTTTAAATAAGAGAAAATTAAAAACTAGTTGAAGCATGTTGTACTAGAGCTGGTAGTCTATCAAAATATGATTTTGTAGCATCATATAAATATTGCATCTGGTACTGTCAGATTGAAGTTGGTACACCTCACCATCGATTTAGTCGGAATTGACATAATACTATTTTATAAATCTGCATGCCATGCAGTAGTATGGTTAACATCAGCAAAAATTAGCGCGGGATCACTTTCAACCATAGATATATATCTACTCTATAACTACAGTTAGGTATATATATATATGTGTGTATATACCTACTCTATAACTCATTTAAGCAGTATATATATATGATATATATATCCTTTTAACGTACAAAATCTAAGATTTACAATTATCGAGCTCGGAGTTATTGATTTAGTGAAAATTAATGCATTACTTGTTTAAATGGATGGAATCAGCGGCAAAACTACGGCAAAAATACTCGAAATTTTAAACTTTAAGAACGAAATCATCTTTATCTTACTATTAATCAATTTCTATTTAACAATCTTCCTGCCATTATTGACTTGGCAGGAAATTATCTAGATTTCTTTAAAATCGGTTAATAAAATTTGACACCAGAATGTTTAAAATATCCGCATAAATTGACACTTAAATATTGCGCCACCCGAGTTTGAATGACGCAGACATTTTTTTAAATTCTTGAATACTTAAAAATTGTGACAAATCACGCCCAGAGCTAAATTTAACACCGCTTGGGGAAGTGTGGAGACAAGGCTGAGATAAGTCACGTAAAGCTCTAATCGTGTGTGTATTTGAAATTTCAGTACTTTATGTAATAAAACAATTATTTATATGTACATGTATTTTATGAAAATATTACTGTAATGCGTATCATATGTACATAGTTTTTTCGAAATTCAAAATTCATTGATGTTACAAACAATCTATTACTGAAAAATATTATTATAATAATATGATAATATTTATTAAAACATTATAAAAGCCTTTGTCATAAAAAAGTCAAACCAGCGGATGTTGGGTGTACAATATTTTAAGTATAATTAAGTTTAGATTTGATTTTTGTAATGGAAATTAAAAAAATGGAAATAAATATAATGCAATTTATTTGTAAATATTTTAGTACATTTAGTTTCACCTGAATTAGAGATGGATAAATTCATATGAATCTTCAGTTACTGTTATAAATAATCCATAAAGTAATAATACATATAAAGATCATTTTCATTTAGTTATTTTTACAAGCCTTTGCCGCATTAACTTTTAATGACAATTATTGATATTTACTAAAATAAAAAGTTATTTATGTATGTAAATAGTAGCAGAAAATTTATTGAACGAAGATGATATAATGAATAATTTTGTTTCAATTGAAAATAAATGATAATTACACTGTTTAGCCTATAATTTAAATATAACTTTTATTATTTTATAAAATAATTAAGATTAATATAAAGATATATTAAATAATAGGTACGCTAAAAAGTTTTTATCATGAACATTTTAAATTAAATATTAAGACAACATTTGTATAATGTAAAACAATGAATAAAGTAAATAGATAGTATTAGGAATAGTAAAACCGGGAAAATTGTTCAGTTGATGCAATATTATATATAGTTACACATTTTAAATACACATTTAATATCAAAAATGCGACTAATAACATACATATTGGATATCGTATACACATAAAATAGTATATATGAATACATTGATGACAATTCCAAGTGTCTTATTTCAATTTTCAGGATTTTGACATTTCCGTACTTGCAACACATTGCTTCTATCAAAATTAATATGATATTTTAAACTATGCGAGAATCCATCAAGTTTGAAATACTATATTAAAAATATCGAGAATTACATTAAATATAAATAAATATTATGCAACTAATTTATTTGTTGATAAAATCAGATGTTTTTCGTTGTTCTTTGACACTTTTTAAAATTTACTAAAAAAGATTTAAAGGCTGTGGCCATTTTTTTGTTTAAAGCATATTAATTTTATAAGTTTTGAAATATACAAATGTATGCATTTTCTAGGTACGCATGTATAAAAAAGTAAATTCATGACGTAAATTCTGTATTATAAAATATAATCAAATATTTAACTTTGAACTATTTTCCAGTATTCAGTGATTACGTTTTTATACTTTTTTCATATCATTATGGAACCTAAATTTATACGGCTTTTGTAATAATTTTACAATAATGCTTATAAATCATGGATACTAGGAAATCTTTATTACTAATGGCTTACTATATATATATATATATGTATCAACTATTAATACATGTGAAGAATGTGTAATATATATATAATATATAAATTAAATGAGCTATTTAATATAAAAAAATGACTTACTAATATTTGTATGTGAATTCTAGGGTAATTATTCTATATTTAGATAGATAATCATGCGGAAGACACCAAGAATGCATTTTGTAATTTATATCCTCCCACTCATCAATGATAATGACATTCTTATAAATAGTGCAAATATGACCGTTATATAGTAACTCAATGCTTTCTAAAAATATACTTAAAAGCATTCTATATAAACTATAATATGCTTTCTATATTTCAAAATAATCTACTAATATTAGTTAAAGGAACTCCCATATTGATTTGAAGAAATTAAGATATTGCGAATATAGAATGTATATCACCTTATATTATTTACTTTATACTAAACGTTTTGACAAAGTCATCTGTATTATTTTAATAATAAGAATTAACTCTGAAGCCAAATTTCTTAGTTAATTAGAAAAAACATGCACTAGCAACAACTTAGAAATTATAACAACATTTTTTTATAAAAACTTTAAATCTATAATATTTAATTTTTGTTTTTCTTACTGCCTTTGATAAATGAATGGAGTGTCTTTAAATTAAATCTCTTTTGTAAGAAAAAATCTATAAATTAAATTCAATATGTGTTCATAAATGTCTGGGAGAGCTATATTACAGAAATGAATATTTAATTAAGTACTGTTGGTAAAAAAGGAAATGGGTATTGATTAAAGATTTTAACGGTCAATGTATTTTAGGTAGGTACTCTATAATATAAACCCTACTCCAACGCTTATCGAACTATTCAAAGCAAAAGAGAAGCCTTTAAATATAAATGCAGTTTATCAGTAAAGTCAATTTATAACAGCAAGAATATTCACTGGTAAATTTAAAAAATACGATAAAAATAGCTTAATCTAAGTGTTTTCTATTCATTACTGCTAAAATTCGCTGTACACATTTCTGTATTCATTACTCATGTATACAATTTACAACAATGGAAAAATTATAAATATTTGAATTAATATGTTTCAGGTATTCGTGAAAATTATATATTATATCAATTATTTCATGTTCAGTTGCTTATAATTAATTAATGCAGTATATAAAGTTAATGCAATCTTAGTAATATTTGTCTACGTATTTGTTTAAAATAATGATGAGATTTTAATATGGTAAATATACACATTCTTGTAGATACAATACTATTATCTCTTGTATTGTTCCAACGAATGAATAAGTTCCCAAATGTATGTGATTATGTGTGCCTCTTTAAGTTCTCGTATGATGCTGTACGTTACCAGTTTGAGGTGACGGTGCAGTAGTTGAGATGCATGTGTTTTACAATTATACTTAGACTGGAATTATACTCGAGTTTTGTGTGAGATATCTAAGGAAAGTAATCTGAGGTGGATTGTTTGATTATTTTGTTTGATAAGTTGGAACAGTGCGCTTAAAGTTGCTAGCCAAATAATTACAGGATCTAAAATGATAATAGATATAGCTAACTGATTAATTATTGTAATTTACTGACTAAATATATTGTTTCAATATGTACCTAAATTTGAGTCATTGTTGCATTTTGATACTCGGGCATTATAACACTACATTGGATTAATCTTACAATACTTATGTATATTATTATCTAGATAATTAATTTATTTAGGTAACAATACATATTTCTATATCTACTATAAAATGACTCTATTAAGCTAGTGATATATGTAACTCCATTTATATGTTTACTGCGTAACTGTCATGTACTTTTCGCACAAAATTTAGAATATATAAAAAGATAATATTTTTCTTATAATGATTCAGTACAATAAACCTTATACAAAGTTTAATATATCAATAATGACATTTTTCGTTATTTTATGTAATCAAAACTACTTTCTTATGAGTATGTCAAACGACGCGCATATATACAGATTGTATGTATACATTCATTCACATCAGTCAGTCGCTTGTGTATTGACAGTAAATAGACATGTCCCAAAATGACTGAATGTAAAAATATTCCTCATTTCTTAATTTCAATTGCTTAATGCGATTGAAATTTAGTCTTTTCAGATACTACTGGAGAAAAAAATAACTGTGTTAACGTAATTAGATTTTATTATGATGATGTTAATTTCTAAAGGTTTATCTTTGGTTCTACTCTAATTTCAGTATTTACAGGTAAAAGTTATCATCTAAAAAAATATATTACTTAGTTTATATTAGTTTCAATTAGAAAACAACTGATATTTTTTGTTATTAATTCATCTAAAGTAGAAACGTTTTTTTAAATTATGAACAAAAGGCAAAACCAGTACATAAATCTTGAAAAAGAAAATGATACACGCAAATATATTGAGTAAATCGTTTGGTTATCATTTCCTGGTCTCTTGATGATTCGATTTTTATTTAGATAAACGCTGTTTTGAATTTTCGAATTATATCATTAATGTTGTAAATATATTACATTAAAATTGAAAAAATCATTTAACAGTTTTTAAATTTCGAAATAATAGTATGAGTTACATTACTCTCCTATAAAAAATAAATAAATTGTTATCTAATTAAAACAAAACCTGAAGTTAGTTTGTATGAATTGTTCATCAGTGAAGTGTAGGACTATTATGTGGCCAACTCACCTGTATAGAGGTAGTAGATGAACTGCCGTGCAGCCAGCAAGGTGTCAAAACCAGGCAAGACGACCTGTCGTTGATTAAGAACCGAAGCCTCAATGATCTCTCGAATGACTGGACTCTCTGCTGTGAGGATGTTTCTATGTAGTTGAAGTGTCCGGTGTCCGCAGACCACCACCTCCATGTCTGCGAACCGACGAGTGCGAAGGAGCAACTCAAACCGAGAGGTATCGGAGTCAAGGAGGCCCAGAGACTTGTGACTGCCGGGGTTCGCTGTGTGCCAGTGCTCCGATTTGTCTTTTACTGATCTGGGTTTCCATCTATTTGGGAAGGAGAGGATATGGAATAGAAGATCTGGATTGATAAGAGGGTTCTCAGGCGGCCCCAGAGTTGCTCACTCTTGTGTATGTATGCGTGCGGAATAACCAATAATGAGTCGACCAAGGTAATTTAAAAATATAGTTATATTATTATTTAAGTAAGAATAGGACACTACTGAAGATCAACAATTTTGATATTAATTCGTAATGACTGCGCTGCAAACTTAAAATACAAGAAACGAGTTAAAAAACCTTGAAATAATGTTAAAAAGATTTAGTTTAGCCAGTAATGAATTTGATATTCAAAAGTTGTCAATAAATATATGTTATAATGCTAGTTAAGAAATATCCATAGAATTAGATCAATATGTAGGAATTATACAAACTGGAAAGTTTATAAAATTTATGAGAACAAAATGCAGAAAAAAAGACATGTCTAATTATGTTACGCTTTTGTAGAAACAATAAACTTGCATGCATTTATTCGTTATTTTTATTGGCTAATTATTATAAAATAGGAAAAATAATACATTTAATCCCATAGTTACGGAGTTTTGTGAATGGTTGTTCCTTTAATTTTTTATGAATTTTAAAACTTGTGAAATGTTATCTTTGAATTTATTTTTCTTCTTTCATGATTGCGATTTTTTTGTATTTGTTTTGATATAACTTGTAGGATTAAAAAAATAACAAATTCTCGCTTATGGAAATAAATTTCATTATAATTAAAGACATCATTACAGCATTGCGATGAGTTCTTTTATGTTTTAAAATATAGTTTATGCTATATCATGGTCATATACAGTATATGGTATGGTGTATATTGTATATTATCTGTTGTATTTTTTATTATTATTATATTATTTTTTATAGTTATTCATAAATAATTATTTAAGTTTTATTATCAAATTATTTGAATAATGTCAAATTTAGCAAAAAAGTAATTGATATCGAAACTCTAACGACAGCGTTGCCTGAAATGTTGAAAGCCAAGAAATGAGCTCAAAGATGAAGTATAAAAAGTGTAGCAATTATGAAATTCAGCTATTGATGAGATATAATTCTACAATGAATATTAAATAATACATTTATAGATAAATATTTTCGAAATATATACATAAAAAAATATATAAAGTTAATAAAAACATTTATAGAAACAAATTTAAAAAATCTGTTTTTTTAAAGACGCAAATAATGAATATATATATTTTTTATAAAAAAACGAATTTAAATTCAATAGTAAAACATATCCAAAATGTATAGGCATTTTCGTTCACCTAATTTCTTGAATATCTTTTGAATACCTAACCATATTTTTTACATTTTTATCTATATATGAATTTTTTAATATCCATTATGTATAAATCTTTTAACCTTTTATATCAATCTTATAAAATGCTGAATTATGCTTCGTTTATATTTTCCTTTCTTAACTTTAATTTTTGCAACGTCGTCGTTTTTGATTTGTTGTTGTTATCGTTTACTTCAAATAGTTATTAAATGTAATTTTATTTTACGCATGATTTAAATTATTTTGATAATTTTCGTATGTCCTGAATTATTTCTGTAGTTAATCTAATTACTTTGAAAAACATCCTTGACACTATCATAAGCGAATTTTGGAAGACAATACTTGATTGGGTAACAAATAATTGTGGAGAATTATATATTTACGAAGTGTAATATCTTTTGTAAAATGAATTTTGACGACTAGGGTGAACAAAGAAAGGGTCGAAACCAATGCGATCACTCAACAAGGTACCGGAGAGTGAGTGATATTCTTCTTCAGGAAACTGTATTTTAGAGAAAAGAATCAGTGATAGTTCACTAATTCTCCACCGGCAGATCTCTTTAAAGCTGTGAGGAGAGTATCAAGTATCAAGGAGGAAATGGAGGATGCGGAACACCTGTTTCTCAAAGGGCTCGGATAAATCCGCCAGCGAAGGAAAATTACTTGTCGGCTAAGGGATCCGAAACTTAAAAACAAATTTTGGCCTTTTAAGTTTAATTTGTCGCGGATAACGGCTAGCCGCTATGGCGTTCCAGAATTAGAAAAAAAAGATTTGCTGATATCCACCAGAATTTATGTTTGGAATTCTGTTATGTTAACCACAAAAATAATGAGTGGTTATTTTAAATGTAATCTATGTGTTCCACTTTCAATAGTGAGGACTTCCAGAAACTGAAATGACAAAAATTTCTACCATAAGTGGATACACAAATTTGTAAAATGTACGTAGGTATGCAAAGAAACGTCCTGATGAAAGTCAAACTACGACTTTACTAAAACACTTCAATTGAATTTTTAACACAAACATTTGATTGTTACCGTTGGTGTAGGCAAAATTGTAATTCGGGAGAACACACATCACATTATCAAAATCACAAATAACAAAATTTAATCAGACAATCGTTTGCTGATAATTCATACGATAATATTGTACGAATGTCTTAATTATATTTAATTCATTTAAAATTTGCTTCATTTTGGTGGGTTCTGGTTCAAATAATATTTTCCGACATATTTTTATATATTGCCCATACGTAGTAGAAATTGCTCTAATTCCTCAATAAATCAATGGCAACTTTTTCTCTTACTGCCCATTAGGTATTCAATAATTAGAAATAGTCCGATATAATCTACATGAATATGTACAATTTGGCAAATTAAACGTGAGCCCACGTATGAATTACATATTTTCGGCGTTTTACTTTTATCATTGCTCTACATAAAGACAAATTGAAGTCGAAAACGTAAACTTGTGGCATAAAAAACGAACACTGTATCAAATTGAAAAACATGAATATTTATTGCTAGGAATAAAAAATCTATGAAAATAAATATACACGTGGAAGTATGTATATTGTTAGCATCTGTAGAAACACATTATTAATATGATGAACGTGTGGCTTTATAGATTTGGGGTACATATTAAATGGGAATAGAACGAAATTTTTTCGTTAAAATAATAATTCGGATGAGTACACTACATATACGCAAATGGAACAGCAATATAAATTTACAGTTTTTATATTATTTTTGCTTAGTGGTTTATACGAAACAAATGTAATGATTTGACGCAACCAGTATTAGTTATTCGTTATTGTAGTTTACATACACTTTATTGTATGCTAGTTATATTATTATATATATTGTATATGTTGTATTATATATTGTATTATATGTATTATATGTACCTATTATTAGTTCACTACTACGAGTATGTGACACTAACGTGCATGATTTTTGAACTGTTTGTTAAATAATTCAGTGGCAAAATTGAACATAATTAAATTTTTATAGAAAGCAAATATAAACATTTTAGACAATATGGTAGAGATATTTGTTTGCATATCCATAATTCTATATAAATAAAATTACTAACAAACTTCTACTGTGTGTCAGAAATGTACCTACTATCTTTCTTTCTGTATTCTAATATTTATTGCGTTCAGTTTTGTGTCTCAATTATTTAGTAAACTGCTCAATATGTTCTAAAAATTTATATATCTTGACAATTTTTTAGAATTCCTTTATATCAATGGTTAATTTACATATCTTAACGTTCCTTAGAATTCCGTTATACCAAAAGCTGTATTTATCGGAGGATTATATTGTTAATCAAATTCATAAGTTTACTATTTGTTTAAAATATAAATAAGGTATAATAAATTATAATATTTGCAACATATAAATTTATTTAGAAATTGGTTGAAATATTTTGAGTTGAATGGGAAGCCTAATAATTAGAGTAAATATAAATTAGGTATCTAACTATTTTATCAACTTGAATATTTGACGAAACCAATATTAGTTGCCTCGCTGTTTCAGCTTACTTGAAATATATCTAACACTACTATATAAAACTTTATAGACATCGAACCTTACTTTTAACAGATCAGAAATTGACCCATACATAACAATGCATACAAGAATGTTGTGCGTAACAATATATGTATGTATAGTGGGCCTCAGGGTCACATATTGTTTTTTAATATAAAAAAATAAGCTAGTATAAATGGGGTTAGTATTGAATTTGTAATTACATGCGTGTACACATTCTTTTTCAATTAATGAAAATTCTGAAAGGAATAGTTTAAATCTTAATTGAGTGATTAATTATTACTACATTATAAGTCTTTATGATTATTATTATAAGTCTTTATGATATTTAAACCTGCTTTATTATCAAATACATATTTTAATTCAACACTATTGGTTTTGAACTATAGCTTACTTAATAGCTACTATAGCTACTTGATAATAATAATAATAATAATATTTGAGATTTATTTCATAAAAATAAAATAGAAATGCAAAGACTTTCTTGACAGATATCAAAACTTACCAGTATATAATTTCAGAATATGTATGTATGATGTGTGAGAATGATAATAAGGTTTTCAAAATGAAATGGCACAATTTGTTATAAATATATTTACATAGTACATATTATTTATCAATACATGTTATGTAACACATTTTGCCGTCGAGTAAAAGAGTTAAAATATGTTGTGGATTGAAGAGAACTATGACATTAAAAGATTCGGAAAGGGTATCAGGAAGATTAAATTATGAGGGAGTAATGAGTTGGTGATTTAAGATTAGTTGTACGAATTTAAAATATTATTTGTAAATTCCTCATTCAAGTTAGTTAATTTGTAAAATATTTTGAATTTATAATGAATGGAATTCCAAATAAAGCAAGCTTTATTCAAATATAATATTATTTTTTGTAGCATCAATATTTAGGAAATTTTATTTTTTGTACCTAATATTTCAATTGAACATCTTTTATTAAGTGTGATACATAAGTTGATGTTCTGGATTTTATATATTAGGATCAATTATCATAATTTATTTGTCTTTTATTCTTAAAATTCTATTAGCTTTATGTTAGATATCTGTGGCGTAATGGGTATGTTTTTGTTATATTTTGTTTAGTTTGTAAGGGTTTAAACTATAAAGTATCACTTTTGCTATAAAAATCGATTGCGTAATTTAGTTTAGACAGTACCACAGATTTATGCAGAAAGTTTAATTATTATTTGAAAATGATGTCTACATTTGTACAGCACAGGTATAGTTTTGTTTAGCTTTCTCATAATATAATTTTATATTAGTTCCATTTTAAATAAATTTTAAAAATATTATTTTTCTATACAATAATAAAATATACAAATATTTATTGTGTTCTAATTTCTGTATATTTAACACACGATATTATCCTCTTGTCCTACATATTTATATTAATTCTATTAAAGTATTGGTTTTGATTTTTTAAATTATACAATAATTCGTTAAATTCATGTAAGAAATAGTAATGTTTTTCTTTACCCTCGTTAAGTTTTACAAATTGCAATATATGTACATTGTTTGATTCATGTTTAATACAAATCAATCCATATTTAGTAATGATGAGGATGTCTATAATGTGACGGCTATGCTGCAAAGTCGATTAAAAAAGAAAAGACAGTATCTGCTTTTAAGAGACGGCTACATCTGAGTAAGTTTTTTTAATCGTTTAACATGGCCCTTATCGTTTTTTTTACAAAATAATTCTATACTTTTGGAAATAATTTCTACAACTAAAATTAAAAAAACATTTTTAATTCTATATAATCAAAATGATAATTATAATGTAACTATAAGAACACAAACCACAAAAACTACGCCTATAATATTATGATCTTATTTAAAATATCCCTATTTATTTATAGAAAGGATTTGTGTATCTTTCTCATTTATGCTTGATCTGTTTATTATATTATTATCTATCTTTGCCGAATATTCACGTAACACTTCTGCATTACATTTAATCAAGACGCAATATGGGAATACCGTAATAGGTCTGAGTTACTTCACTCTTATTAGTGTTGTAAGTTAAACATTTATTCCAATATCTTCTGTTCTTTTTATGAGTATTTTTGCATATTATTCAACCTTAAATTCAATTACTTATATTTTCCAATCATAATTTTCTATAATAAATTGCACTAGAAAACTGGAAAAGAATTTTCATAAAATACTGTTAATGTAAGTAGGTAATATATTGTAAATTAGATGTCAGATTAGATTTTCAGATTAGATTTTCAGATTAGATTTACATTAGATAAATGTACATATATTGAAAACATTAATTTGCTTTTCAGTCTGGGATAAAATTGTGTATATATTATATCTTTTACATTTATATATTTTTAGCCATATGTTTACCATGAAGATATATTATAATTATTTCCAATTATTTGTTAAATTCGTTTTTTTCTCTTTATAAATTAGAAAACATGCCAATAAATGGACACGTACACATTCTGAATAAAACAACTTTAATTGATTAAAAACATCTTTTTAAGTAGAATCTGTATTAAAAGTAGCAGGTAATCGTAAGGGTCGCTGCAGAAATGAGCAAATATGCTCCATTTGTACATGTTGTAAGGCAAGGCTGTGTCCTCTCTCAAGACTTCTTCTCGCTCTTTATTGAGATGATCATGAGGCACATAATGGAGCTAGTCGACATCCGTGTTGAAAGCATTAGCCATACAACTTAGATATGATCACCTTTGTGGCCGAAAACGAGGAAATGCTCCAGAACATGTAGAACTGGATGTGGCGATACGGAAGGTTTGATGATCGATCAAAAGAAATCTTTCGCCATTGTCTGCACCAAGAAATCAGCGTCTCTAGTATTCACTAGCTATCAGAGTAGCAAAAACTTTTTACAGAAGAATGAAAAGGCGTACTAGTATCCCGAAATATTAGCGTCGCTATCAGGATCCGTTCGTTAATAAGCTACCTATATATTGTCTGAGCTTCTACTATATTACGCTGTGAAATTAAGACAATCAGCAAAACGACAGAACGTAAGCTCAAGGCTGCGAATATGTGATACCTTCACAGAATGTTATGGGTAGTTTGGTTGATAAAGGTCACAAACTAAAATGCGATGCTACCAAACGTCTCTTCCACACAATTAGGATGCGCATAAAACGTTGATGTGCAAGTTTGAATGAGAGAGACTCCTCTTGAAGTTATTAAAATTACACATTCTAGTCACAAGCACACAGTAAATCGGACATGTAAGAATGTACGGTTGCCGCCGAAGTTAGACGCTGATGTGGAACACAGATTGACTAATTCACTTGTATAATCTGAAAGTATTACCTTTGTTCCGTACAACATATACTAATTTATAATGGCAATTATTATACCGCGATTCCCACAGTTAAAATTATTTAAAATAAAATACTTACTTCGGGAAGTAGGTTAAATAAACCACAACAGTCATTACATTCTGAGAGAGCAGATCCAGCATCGCAGGGCACGACAAAGTGGCCACATTGTGCGCGTTTCCGGGTCCAAAGGGGATCGGGACAGGAGTTCGATAATGTGCCACTGGGATTTGATCCCGGCCCCAAAGGAGGACGGTGTACTCGGCGTAGCATTCGTCCCCCGTATCTGGATGCATGCGCAGATAAAGGTTGACGTGGAAGACCTCGCGGACCAGTAGAACACAGAACCGGGGCCGCCCGCCCGGACGGAAGGAGCCAATCCCGTCTCGACAGCGGTCCTCGGCTACTCGATTGTCGGCAGGAAAATAGTCCGAGGAGATGGGGTGGTCGGTGACTCGGAGAAAGTCTCGATAGTCTTGAGGCACCCAGTAGAACCGGCAGCGTTCGGCACCGACAGGAATGGAGGCTCCGGCTTCTATCCCCGGCTCCAGGTGGGCCATTGACGTCATGACAAATTGCTGACCTCTAGTAGAGAAATATGAACAGAATGAAGTAAATTACACGATATTTCATAAAATACATAGTTAATAATGCTAGCTGCTTTTGTGTGAAAGGTGTACATTTTGACAAATGCTTGAAAAAGATGCTAATACAAAGAACATACATATTTATATTTGTTAATAAAATTAATTTGAACTATATTATTACTGTTTTGTTTTAAAAGTAATAATGCTTTTCAAAGGGAATTTTCTGTGTTTATTGAATTCTACAAAAAATTGCAATATTGCAGCTTCATTTCAGCGGAATAGGTTATAAATTTGTTTTCAGAGAATGATTTTTGTTCATAATTGAAAATTTTACATTTTCGAATAACTTATTTGCAGTACCATGAAATTAAATTAAAATATATATTTTTTCTTTTGGAATTTGGTTGTATTTTAGTAAGCTATTTTGACTTTACGAAAGGACTTATATATTAGAAAGGATGTATGTATACATGTTTTGCTATTTTATAAGTTTAAAAATGAAATTTCTATGCTTTATTGTCATATATAGTATGTTTTTCAATAAAAAAGAAGAGAAATACATGAAAACGTGTATATTAAACTGTTTATATATCTACGAGATTGTCTTAATATATTTTAAATTATTATATTTATATACAGTACAAAAAGTTGTACTGTATGTAAATATAACTGCTATGGTTTTCTTTTCTTTTTCGATGTTTTATCAATCTTATACGAAATATTATTCTTGATCTAAAATTTTACACAATATTAGTTTATTGAAATTGTTCTATTAATACTGTAATTTGTTTTACTTTGCTTGTTTACTTTTATAAATTCCTCAATGACAGTTATAGAAAGAGGCTACCTATATATTTTATTGTTATTTTTTAAAATTGAATTCTGAATAATCGAGTAGGTATATATAGTCAAAGCCAAAGAAGAAAAATAGATATAGTTTCAACTCTTAATGATTTCATATGCATGGCGTTATAAACTTTTGTCGATAGAAATTCCCTGTAAATCGATGAAGTTTGTATAAATGAGTAAGAAAAAAGTAGTATTATCTATATAATTTTATTATTAAATATTTAGACAAACAATTCTAATTTGTCACAAAATCAATATAATTACCTACATTCATATCTAAAAGTTTATACTACATTTACTGACAGATAATGTATTTAAAGCATTATTTTGAAAAGTCTTTCCGGTAACGTGACCCGGTCGCCATGTGGGTCGCCAATAAGAAAGGAGTCGGCAATAGTATCCAACAGTGTTCAAATGCTTCTGATTGGCCATAAGACCGTCGCAGGCCAAAATTGCGGATCTTCGAATATCGACCGACCAATCGTAACAGTTACAAGAATGTATGTGGGTCTTCTGTAGTTCAGTGGTATTTGTGTCAGAATCAAGGTGTGTCAGAATCAAGTAAGATGTCATCTTCAGGTCCAACACCACAAATCAATAGAAGAACATTTTAGAACTGTTTTCATCAAAGTGGCAGTTCCACTATTTATTATATGGGCGTCTTAGATGGCAAGCACATTCCCACTGAGTATTCATCCGTGTTATTATCTTCACTTTTATTTCCTTAATATACTTATTATTTCTCATATTAATACAATTGTCTATACTCTATTGCCCACTTGTTTCCTCGTTTCTATTTATCAACCTAAATAAACCCTAATAAAACCCAGACATTTTCATTTCTGTTTATCATATCTGTTCATCAACCTTTTTATGAAAATGCAGATTTTTGGACGACTTTAGGATGCAGCAAAAATATCGGTATAGTTAAGAAAAATACAATGTAATTCGTTTATTCTGCATTCCCCACACAAGTTAATAAAAATGGGGGTTGGAAGCTAAACTGGGATATATTTATGTAGCCTTTAAGCCCACATATTAAACTGCATATGAGAAACTACAAACTACTATCTGTGTTTATAATATATAATCCTCATACAACGTAATATTTGCTTCCAGTCAAATTTAAGTACATTTAAGAGAATTTTTTATCTCCATATTTTAATAAATTGCGTTAATTAAAACTTTGTTTTATGATTGAGGAGTAAACGCCTCTGTGAGGTATTAGTTATGCTTATAAGTTATATAATTATATACTATACATTTAGAAATATATATTTCATTTTATTATTTTATATAGATCCATTTAAATCATCATATATCCAAATATTTCAAATATATACAAATAAATCTATATATATCCGCTAAATTTGTACTATATTAAACTCATTCCTATTTTTTAAAACATTTTAAAATATAAACAAACAGGTGCCGATTTTTTAATATGCTTACGTAAACCGCTAATCAATATACTTACTTCAAATCAATTAACAATTGCAAGAATCCATTTTTTCATATACATAGCAATAAGTATTCAGATCTAAAACCAAAACCATAATTAATTATAATAAAGAATAACATCTTCACAGCTGCACTTACGTCTGGTTGGTAGCAGCATTCGACAACTTCGTATCTACCGCATTCGGTTGATCCATAATGTCTTGCAAAGCTTCCCGGACATTTCGCACCTGAGTTGGCCCACTGTTCCCGGAATCTCGATGGAGTCCTTGGAGCCGCTTCAGAAAGGGGTCCTCAAACTCTACCCCTTCTGGCTTTTTAGAATTATTCAGATGACCTCGATAACTGTGACCCTCCCGATTGTACACCACGTTGAGTCGATCCTTCTTATTTCGCAGTGCCTTTTCATTCTCCATCATCTCCAGATAGAGCTTCTCATGTCCACGCTGGAAAGTCTTGTTGCCATGGTGACCGCCCTCTTTATCAACGGCATCCGCACAGCCAGCTCCGTGCACGAGGTTGAAGTGCAAGTCGGCATCTTGTTCAGTGTGCTGATATTGCCCGGTCAAAACACCCCCTGCGGGCTCTACGTAGTCCTTATACGACGTGATCTTGTCTAGATTCGCGTAGTTGTCCACAGATTGCGCTCCAGACTTCCAGTCAGGTGCCGTTGTTCCATTATTATCTTTAATGGTATTATCGATCGCTTGGAGTCCAGCTTCTGCGAGGCTATTTTTGCCCTCCAGACGACGATTATTGAAGGTACCTCGGGCTTTCTGGAGAGGATTAGTTTTCTTATCTTCTGTTTCCTGTTCTTCTTCTTTTCTTTCTCTTTTTGAAGTTTCATTTCGGATGCTACTTTGGTTAGTTGTGTTTGAAAATTGTCTAGTTTGAACGGGTTTAAAAGTTGAGCTTGCAGTTTGTATAGATTTTGTTTTATTTTGACTTATTTGAGTGATTGTTTTTATTGATTTCGTTAAGCCTATGCTATCATTTTTAACAGAGTTTTTAGAGTTATCCACATCAGGCCACTTGATATTTTGTTTACTATTATTAAGAAAAGAAGAGGTTGAAATATCAGACGAACACATTTCTTTATTTTTTAAACTACTTATATTAGTTATATCTCTGTCCTTTTTTGACTTAGTATAGATTGGCTTAGATATCTGCGATTTGGGACTAACTATCTTAAGATGACTGGGTTTTTTTCGTTTAGAATTACTTTGAGCACTATTTTCCAGTTTGCTCCTAGAAGACATTATGAGAGATTTTCTTTGTAAACTATTGCTAGCATTAACTAACTCACTTAGTTCAGAAATTGTGAAGGACTTCTGAACAAAATGCAGACTTTTATTTTCAAATCCGCCATCATTATCATCAGTAACCTGATGAGCATTATTTTCTGATTCTTGGTCGATACTGTCAAACGATTTTGATTGTTTACTTTTTTCATTATGATTTTTATTCATTTTTTCTTTGTTTGATTTCTTATGCAGCGTGTCCACTTTCTTTTCTCCTTTTCTTTTCTCAATTTTGTTACTAATTTTACTCCCTTCTTTTTCAAGCATTGATTTTATAATTTTGTTACATGTTTTAAGGTTAAGATCAACATTTACGAAAGCATCCTCTTCGAGCAGCTGTTTCTGTTCAATGGGTTTAGGTATTGTAATTTTAGCGTCAGAATTTTCTTCTATGCAATTATCTCCTTTCGTTACTGGATCAATGAATTTAGGAACTGGTTTCTTGTTGTCAGAACTTTTATTTGATTTTATCATGGGTTTTTCGTTACTATTACTGGACTCAAGCCAGCTGTGAAACTCGGATAGCAAAGCTGCGTCATCGTGACCTTTTTCTATCAACTTCTCTATGATACGATCTAGTTTTTTGTTTGTTGCTTCAGAGGAAACAGAAGGCTGCTCTCCGGAAGCTGATATTTTCAGAAGACTTGATGCCGATGGTTTCACTTCAGTTTTAGGTAAAGTATTGGCTTTATCGCCAGGAATACGATTGTGTAAAGCCTGATTAATGACACTTGCCAAACGTTTTCGTCGGACATCACCGTGCTTCTCAAAATCGGGCGTTTGCTTAAAAAAGACAGGAGGTCGACTTTTCACTGGCGCTGCTATTTCTTCTGAAGAAAATGTCCTCTGCGATTCTAGCACGTTAGCAGTGGCAGCATTGTGATTCATAAAGTCATCTGAAGGAATAAGACCCAACTTGTCGGGGATTAAATTATTATTCATTGCTCGAATACAGAGCTGGGCTACGCCCTGTTTCTTTTCTACTGGTAGAGGAGGAGAAGATACTGAAACTTCTTGACAATATACGGAATACTCGGACGCTGATTTCTGTGAAATAGTGTGAGATCGACTTCTTTTTACTGAATCAGGTGGAGCTGGACGTATTTCTTCAAAAGATTTATCAAAACTTAAATCCCCAGACTTTTCCTCTATTAGAACGGAAAGAGTTCCATCGGTATCGATGATCTCTTCGCTTACTTTATACGAGTCTGAACGACTTGATTCCCTACTTTTTCGAAATTTTTTGGTTTTCTTTGGGGAAACGCTTCTTCTAAAAATGTTTGGTCTTCTAAACTTCTTCCCTCGTTTAACTTTATTCCAAATTGCGTTTAATTTGTCAGCTCCTTTTGTAAGAAAATTCCTCTTTGAGTTTGATTTACTTTGAAGACCAAGTTCATTGTAGTTGTTGTAATCTCTTGTCGTGGGAGTTAATGGGTGATCATCTTTAAGGGATGAGGAATCATCGTTGTCTACCTGGTTTATATCATATGTGTAGAACTCCAACTCCACAATGGGAAAATCCATTTATAAGTTGTTGAGTCACTGTGAATAAATCTACATAACTGTTGATTGATAACTATATTTGGAAATTTGGAAAATGAACTTCACATTGTCAAAAGAAGATAATTAATTTGTCGATTGTTGCTTGCTTATTATTAAGTCAGATTGTCAAAAAAGTAGATAAAAGGGTAAACGATTACTTCATTTTGTCATGTCATTGTCTACTAGGTACATGTTATTGATTGAAATATTAGACGATGCGTTAGCATCGTAAAACTAAGAACAAGACCTTCAGCGATTAGCTTCAGAGATGTTAGCAGCTCTAGTTATTAAGGCTAATAATCTTTGACGGCTAATAAATCAGGCTGGGTATATGTGCATTAAAAAGTTAATTTTTGCTATCAATGTAATCGCCAAGCGGTTATAAAACAGTTTCCAGATACTTTTTGAAAGGGTTCCAGTTTGTTTAAAATGCATATATATATATTATAAATATATCAATAAGTAAAATACGTATATCTAAACTAGAAAATTCATAAAAATATGATAACGAAAATTTAGAAAAATTCTTGGCAGGTAGGTACGTTTTTATCAAAGATTATATAAGAATGCATCTTGAGATTCTTATAATCTTTGGTTTTTACCGAAGCAATGCATAATACATAATTAATCGTTTTAAGTTAGCCAATTATTATTACACTGTACAAATAATATAATTTAAACTATTGCCATGAATTTTTCAGAAGTTATGTTGTCTTATTTTTATTAATTTTCTAGTTTAGATATACACATGTCACTTATTGATATATATATAAATACATTTTAAACCGCAATAATTGTAACAATTAAATCTTGACGCCTTTTATATTAAATTCTTTCAATGGCTGTAGTACAACATTATTATAACTTTTTGCTTTTAAGGAGCTCATTTCTTGGCTTTCTTTTTTATGACGCTATCATTTTTCTTTTATAATAATAATTATTATTATAAGAAGAAGAAGAAGAAACAGTTTTCCATCGAAATTGACCCCATTAAAAAGTTCCTAGAAGCATTTTTAAAAGTTCTACTTAGGTGCATTTTGCTCTTAGCACTTGGCGATTACTTTGATTCCAAAATGAGGTTTTAACGGCACTTTAGCCTGATTTTTCAGTGGTCAGCAATAAGTCAGATTCTCTTTAAGCATTAATGACTCTAGAACTGCTAACATCTCTTAAGCTTATAATCTCTGCTGCTACTGCATCGTCTAACATTTCAAGTAATCATTTACCAACTTATTTTGACAATCTGACTTGATAATAGCAAGCAACAATGGACACTATTAATTATTATAAATATTAAATGCAGTCATTTTCATTCACAGGCTACCATTTTATTTTTTCTACAATAAAGCATAAGAAAATCGCTAAAACGGCGGTAATAATATTTTTATAAACTATAGACCTTAATGTGTGCTTAGATGTCTGTTTTATTCGCATTGCACCGTTAAAAAACAAAACACTGAACGTTAGGAATAGATCTCCCCCGAGATACGTGTTAACGGCCACCCAGTTAGGTTCACAGTGATGGCTTTGGGTCGTTATTGATGGCCGTTTATTTTGAATAGAATGCAGATTTAGTTGATTATAATTAAAATTTAATTCTGTCACTGATACAATATAACACCACTAATTCTTTTGTGTATCCGTTTAAAATGCCACATAAAAGCTATACAATTATATATACTTAATTATGTCGTTTCATATAAACTAATTATAAAGAAATTCCTGCTAATCAGCTTTTCATAAAAATATTATTACATGGGTACTAATAACTATTTCACTAGGTACTTCATAGAAACAAAATTTTCTGTTTGTTATAATGTTTAGCATATGTATATATGTATTATGTCATAAATATAGATGTTATAGTTTATATACGCATATATATGAAATACATATATAAATATATTAGAATGGTGCAAAATTAAATATTTTATTCTAAATTTATTCAACAACATAAAAGTACAGTGATTTTTACAAAAAGCTGTAATTACACTAAAACAAAAAATTATAGTTATGAGATGCTTAAATAAATATGTTGGAGTATAATCAGTATATCTATGCTTTAATAACAAACTACTGCTTTCCATTTTCTTGGCAAACGATCGATTTCACATGAAAAACTGAGATAATTCTTGATGCAATCTCTGTTTTAAACTTACTTCAGTGAAAAGCTTATCTAAATATTTATAGACATTGAACATTTGCTAGTTTTTTTAGGGAACAATTGGTAGGTTCTTCAGTTTGGCGAGAGCTCCAGCAGTTCCTATTGTTTCTGGTTGATTAATTGGATTACTCGATGTTTGTGACGGTGGTCTGGCGTTGTCATGGTGAAACATGGTGTGATTATCGTGAGGAAGTTTATACTAGATGGTGGCTTTCAAGTGATCAAATTTATCCAGATGCAAATCACTGTTATGGGAATGCTGCTTTTTCTTATTTCTATTGGGAATTGGTTGTTTATGCTCCAGAGCGTTCTCATTCCTCATACATTATAGTCATAGGTATATAACAGAAAATGTGTTAGTTAACTTTTACGATGATTCTTTAGTGAATAATCCCAAAGAGGTCTTCTCAAACAGCACTCCGTGATTTACTTGCTATATGAAAGATTTGGATATTGTCCACTGTTAACACACACTTTTCTTCACTTGACGCTTTCTGGAGCAGCCATGGTCACAAGGAACTAAAGAAAGGCATGTTTTGAATTTCTCTGAATTATTTGCCGATGCAATCTCGATAAACTTTTTGTTATCAATGAGTTCGTGTGAGACCCATCCTGCCAATTTCTAATTCGTCTGACAATGTTGGAGTTAGTCGACGTCAAATTGCAGAATCAACATCTGTGACGTCAAACTTTCATCTCCTTCAAGTGCTTGCAAAAGAGGTTCATTCAAGAAATACTTAAACACACACTTACTTACACGCATACCTACATACATACATATATTCTTACATACTTAAACACGTACTTATTTCACATCCATGGAAATATTTTAAACACTTTCAACCCCGTCATGGTGTTATAGTTATAGTCCCTGGGTTCTTCGTTAAAATCTGGCGGATGAAAAGCTACTTCTATTGAACGATATAACCATCTTTGGACAGGTCTTCTGCCGATCGTTCCATTACCAAAGAGTTTGTTAATATCACGAAATGTACCAAATATACGAATATATACCAAAGAGTTTGTTAATATCACGAAATGTTTTAATAGTAATGTGACTTTTCGAAGTGATCAAGCATATATAACAAATATATAGATGTGGTTTTCAAACAAGAATTTTTGCTGGTATTGATATAAATCTGATAATGATAGTATTACACAATGAAATACGACAATATACTGCATTATAATACACTTGCACACATTAATATAGTATTATTTAATCGTTATATCTATTACTCGTAATTTTAAGCAAATCACGTTATCCTCACTTGCAGCACAATTATTTAGTCTCAATTATTTTAATGTATACTTTTCTAAATCAAAGTTATTTTAGCGAAATAGTGTATATATTACATATATTTATGTTTAGTGTAATCTCTTATAATTTGTTATTAACTCCTCCTAACATTTTAATAGTAGTCTTTACTGATAAAAAACACTTAAAAACAAGGTTTAGCTAAACAATTTACTATTTTTTCATAAAAATACATATGTCTGCGGTGTACTTTTATTACTTTTTAATGGAACAGTAAATCTAAACTGATATATGAAAACCATCAAAGGTGCTCTAATATATAATATAGATTGCATATTTATCTATATTAAGCACAATGAGTGGATTTCATAAAGCGGTATTAGCTACTACCGGTATTACTGTTAATACTTAAATAAGGCTTAAATAATACAATGAACTAATTTCGATTTCATAAAGAGGTATTAGCTACTCCATAGACTATAACTAATACCATGGACTAAATATTACGGATTTCCAATGATATTTATAGACAGCCAATTCAAATTTATAAGCAGCCAATAGAAGGTTATTTACTCATAAATATA